>JAVKPL010008299.1:0-11071 GCA_032173675.1 Gastrolobium villosum | reverse complement strand
GAACAATGCATGAATTTGGTCTATTGAATGCTGGTGTAAGAATTGTATCCATGAGTGGATTGTCCATTCATCATTATTCCCAGCCATTGTTTGTGCTCCTTCAAACAGAATTCCCAACTCGTTGAATGCAAGCTTCTTCCGAGCAAGTTTTATGTTCCTCTTTTCTGCTCTAGTGATTTCCAAATTCAGTGGAAATTCTGGGATTGTACCTCGCATACAACTCAGAAAAGAGATCAGTAGCACTATTCAAATAAAAAAAAAATAACAATACAATATAAATAAATAAAGAAAATATAAATATTCACAAATATTCACAAATCCAATCCTAAAGATCAAAGAATATATGATATAAGATAAACCAATCCCCGGCAACGGCGCCAAAAACTTGTTGCGAACTCGGCAAGTATACCGATCGCACAAGTAATAAAGTGATAAGAAAAGTTCGTCTCCACAGGGACTGGGATCTAATATCAATTAAACTTTTTCTCAAAGAATGGAAAAATTCAAATAGGGTTGTGACAAATATTGTCAAATTGATGGAAATTCAAATCTGAAAATAAAAGACTTATTTTTGTATTTTTGTTTTGAGAAATAAAACAATAAAATTGGAAGTTGATTTGTAGAAAAATATGAGAAAAGCATTGTAGCCAGGGTTCATTCACCAAATGATTCCCGCTTTTTACTCCAGATTGATTTACAATAATTATTTGTATAATCACTCAGATAAATTATCATCTAAAAAGATTTAGTAGTTAACCCTCAATTCCTTGCAGGGTTAACCCTTTAATCCCATGAGCAACCCCAATTCCTTGCAATGTTTCTCATGGGATCAAGCAATGGGCGCGATAATTTAAGCATCTGCAATCGTATACACGTCTATTCCTAGCACGCATACAGATTGTTATCTTACCCCCTTTCGAGATCAAAACCCCAATATTCCTATCTAGGATTTTGATCCTCAGAATATCCCCAACTATCAGATTGATCAAATCTAACAAAGGGAATATAAAATTCGCACAGAGTAAAAATAAAGATAATTATATAAACCAAAAATCACAAATCAATCCTTCGTTTCAAGGGTTCACATATGGATCGTGACCCTGACTACAATAAAAATGATCTAGCCGATCAACATCATGATCGCTGATCTAAAATTCAACATAAAATTAAAACAAAAGATAAAGAAATACTAGATGTAGATGAAGAACGAAGAACATCCAATGCCCTTCTCCTCCAATCTTCAGATCTGTCTCTTAACCTGTATCTGTGTTTTTCCTTTTTTCAGATCTGCCAAGTCTGCTGACCTAATTCAGCAAATGTCACATTTATAATATTCTCTTCTCCTTCCAAAAATGCCCTCAGAAAAGACGGAGATCTGTTCCCGCAAACCCGCGCTGGTTGGCGCCGAATTGGCGCACAAATGGCGCTAGTTAGCGCCACTTTCACTATTCATTGGCGCTAACTAGCGCCACTTTCACTATTCATTGGCGCTAACTAGCGCCACTTTCACTATTCATTGGCGCTGGTTGGCGCCACTTTTGCACACAAATGGCGCTAGTTAGCGCCACTTTCACTATTCATTGGCGCTAACTAGCGCCAACTTCCTTCCCTTTTAGGCGCTAGCTAGCGCCAGTGCACTGACTTACGGCGCTAGCTTGCGCCATTTCCTTTGTAATTTGGCGCTCCCTTGCGCCAATCTTCTGTGTTATTGCGCTGAGAAGCGCCACTTTCTTTCGTAAATGGCGCTAGGTTGCGCCAAGGTTCTGTCTTGTTGCGCTGAGGAGCGCCACTTTGTTGCTACCTCGCGCCACTTTGATGTCCTCGCTGCAAAGTTCATAATCTGGTGCGGTTTTTGTGCCAATTTGGTGCTGACCCGCGCCATGCTTGGAACTCATAGTGTGCTATAACCGTGGAAAATTGCATTAACAGGTTTTTTTTTTTATAATTCTTCATTTATTTTCCCTGTAAAAATACAATTAAAAGGTGAATATTATTGACATTCAAAGAATCAATATAATTAGCAAATATGTATTTAATTTGCTCTCTTATGACTCAATTCTCGTCAATTTTATCACAGAAAAATCACACTTGCCAGAGGCACATCAACCGCCTTCCAATGTGTGTATCTCGGCTCCTCCATGAACCGACTTACTATGCCGACACTTAACGAGATATCCGGCCTCGTGCATGTGAGGTAACGTAGGCTTCCCACCAAACTTCTGTACTTGCTTGCATCAACACGGTCTCCTCCATCAAACTTAGAGAGTTTTGAACCGGGTTCCATTGGTGTTGAAACTGGGTTGCAATCTTCCATCTTGTACTTCTTCAAAATCTTTTTTGCATAAGCCTCCTGTGACACGAAGATTCCTTTCTCATTTTGTTTTACTTCCAAACCAAGAAAGAACTTCATCAAACCGAGATCTGTCATTTCGAACTCTCTTGTCATTGTGCTCTTGAACTCTTGTATCATCTTGGCATTGTTTCCTATAAAAATGAGGTCGTCAACATAAAGAGCCACAATTAACAAGTCTCCTCCATTTTTCTTGACATAAACAACATGTTCATATGGACATTGTTCAAGTCCATTCTCCTTGAAATATTTGTCAATACGAGCATTCCATGCCCGTGGTGCTTGCTTCAACCCGTAAAGTGCTTTCTTCAATCTCAGCACCTTCTTCTCTTCTCCTGCCTTCATGTAACCCGGCGGTTGTTCCACATAAACTTCTTCTTCAAGAACACCATTCAGAAATGCCGACTTTACATCCATTTGATGCATTGGTCATCTGTATTGAGCAGCCTGTGAGATGAGTAGCCGAATTGTCTCCATCCTTGTAACAGGGGCAAACACCTCGTCATAGTCAATTTCAGCCTTCTGCTTATAACCTTTTGCAACTAGTCGAGCTTTATATCGTTCTATCTCCCCTTGAGCATTCATCTTCTTCTTGAACACCCATTTCACTCCAATGGGTCGACTTCCATCTGGTAGCTCGGCTAACTCCCATGTGTTATTTCGGTCAATGGCTTCTATCTCCTCATCCATGGCGTCTTGCCATTTCTTATCTCGGATGGTTTCTTCAAAACTTATGTTCTCAGAGTCTGCAAGAAGACAAACAAAATGTACCTCACTTGTTGACTCATATATGTCTTGTATGCTTCGGATCCTGGGTTGTCGTACCTCATCTTCATCATCAGAAGCTTCAGGACTTGCCGGGTTGATAATTTGTGTTGAAATTCCGTCTTCAAAGTTTACCTCAGAAGAATTGTTCCAGTCTCACTCATTTGCTTCATTGAGCTTTACATCTCTGCTTACTATGACTTTCTTGTTGACGGGGTCAAACAACTTATACCCCTTTGTTTTTTCATCATATCCAATAAAAACATATTTCTTGCTTTTATCCTCGAGCTTGGTTCTGAGCTGGTCTGGTATGTGTGCATAGGCTATACTGCCAAAAACTCTGAGATAAGCCACTGAAGGCTTTTGACCGCTCCATGCTTTCTGTAGAGTTTTATCATCCAAGTTCGAATGTGGACATCGGTTCTGCACATACACAGCACACTGCACAGCTCCCGCCCAAAACTCCTTCGGCATCCTTTTGTTCTTCAGCATTGACCGAACCATGTCAAGAATAGTCTGGTTCTTCCTTTCAGCCACGCCATTCTGTTGTGGTGAGTATGGTGCTGTTAGAAACCTCCTTATCCCCTGTTCCTCACAAAACGACATAAACGCCGTTGAAATATATTCCCCACCTCTGTCAGACCGCACCGATTTGATATAGCTTCCTGTTGTCTTCTCAATCATCACATTGAACCTTTTGAACACATCAAACACCTCGGACTTCTCCTTCAGAAAGTAAACCCAAGTTTTCCGTGAGAAATCATCAATAATGGAAATAAAATACTTCTTACCGCTGAAGGAACCCGGATTGATGGGTCCACACAAGTCGGTATGTATTAGTTCCAGAGGTTGCTTAGCCCGGAATCTTGCCATCTTCTGAAACGTGGTTCTGGCATGCTTGCCAAGTACACAACTCTCACAAAATTTTCCTTCAAAGTTGATGCCAGGTAACCCTTCCACCATCTTCTTCTTTGCCAACTCGGTTAGACCACCATAATGTAGGTGACCAAACCGGAGATGCCAAAGTGACGCCTTATCTTCCACCTCGGCTTGTAAACATTCAACCTGTACACATCTCAAATTCAGTTTATAAATACGATTCTTACTCATTTGAACCCGAACTATCAGCCGACCTCGCTCATCTTTCAAATACAATACCCGGTCTTTCATAATAACCGAGTAACCTTTCTCCATCAGTTGACCCATGCTTAAAATATTGCTTTTTAGGTCGGGTACATAGTACACATCTCGAATTGAGCCAATTAACCCGTCCTTTTGTAGGAAACATATCGTACCTCGGCCTTTTACCTCAACCTTTGAGGCATCCCTGAACGAAACATGTCCGGTTTCCACCTTTCTCATCTCCTTGAAGAAGTGCTTATGTCCGCACATGTGGTTGCTCGCACCCGTGTCAAGATACCACTCCATGTCATCGTCTGGACTTCTTTTACTGTGTGTCATTAACAAGACACCATCCTTCATCTCGCCTTCTGTGGCTAGGTTGGACGTTTCCTCCACCTTTTTCTCCTCTCTGCATTCTCTTGCGAAATGTCCGACTTTGCCACAGTTGTAACACTTGTCCGAGTTATAATCTTTTGCATAGTGACCAAACTTTCCACATTTGTAACACTCGATGTTTGAACAGTGTGACCGACCTCCTCGTCGACCTCATCCTCATCCTCTCCAGTTTTGTTGATTTGACTGTCCTACCTCATCACTATACACTTCTTGACTTCGGCCTCGACCTCTACCACCACGGCTAGTACCTCGTCCACCGCGGCCACGTCCTCTACCTCGAAAATTTTGAGAATAGAGCATCTTCTCATCTTTAATTGTTGCTTTGGTCTGAAGTGCCTGCTCAAGAGTTTCCTCCTTCTTCTTCTTTCTTTGTTCATGGGCTTCAAGGGAACCTGCCAACTCGTCAATGGTGAGTGTAGACAGGTCCTTGGACTCCTCTATGGCACAAACCACGTTTTCGAACTGGTCTGTCAAAGATCTCAAGATTTTCTCCACCACTCTGGTGTCAGGTATATCTTCTCCATTCCGTTTTAACTGGTTCACAATTCCTTGAACCCGGGCAACGAACCCGGATACTCCTTCCGTGTCCTTCATCTTCATTCCCTCCAACTCGGCACGAAGGGTTTGAAGCCGGACTTGTTTAACCCGGTTAGCTCCTCTATAAACATTTGCCAAGATGTCCCAGGCTGCCTTTGAGGTCTCACAATTTGCTATCTTCTCGAATCCGGATTCGTCTACAGCTCGGAAGAGCATGAATAACGCCAGCTTGTCTTTTGCACGCGTCTCTTTCAACGCTTTGGTTTGAGCCGCCGAATGGCCTCCATTGTCCTGTGGTTCTACAAAAACTGCTTGAACATTCTCCCAAGTGTCCTGGGATCCGAGAAGAGCCTTCATCTGGATGCTCCAATTCTCGTAGTTCTCCTTCGTCAACTTAGGTAGTGCCATATCACTCCCCCTCTCCATAGCTTTGATACCAATTTGTGGTATCACTATAATGTAGAACTTAAAATAAAAACAACTATTTTCTTGTGGAGAAGACAAAACTTGTATTTCTCTTCTTTTGTGATATGTTGCTTACAATATGGATTAGTTTATATAGGCAGTAGATTGCCTTCTCATGAACCAAACATTAAATTAGCCATAAACCACAAAACTAAACTTCCAACTCTTGGCCTCTCTAACTCTTGGTCTTTCACTTTCTCACAACTCTTGGCCTTTCACTTTCTTATAACTCTTGGCCTTTCACTTACCTAAACACAAGACTGCTTAACTAAGACTATTAAATATAAAATTAACAAAACATTTAAAGTTTATTCAACAAAAAAATGTAACTCTAAAAAGGAAGGCACTTTTAATCAGCTGAAAAGAATCAATAATGGTATTTCCCTTGACCGGATGTCTAGACCACAATGTTGGGTTAAATTTTAATGAGATAAAAATAGAAAATAGGAAATAGAAATGTGAAGTGTTTTCTAGTGAAGAGTCATGTCCCTAGGAATTTGTTAGTGGACAATTATTATGCTTAGAGTTTGGTGAAGAGTTGTGTCTTTTAGTTATGAAGAGTTGTGTTGTTTAGAGTCTTTAAGCTTTTGTATGTTGGCCTATAAATAGGTCCTTTGTATTTCATATCAAATATAGCCAGAGAAAAAGAATATTAAGGCTTGGCATATACAGTAATTCAAAAGAGGTATATTCAGAGATTTGTTTGTGTGTTTGAGTGTTTGAGAGAAACACAATTAGAGGACCTGTGAATCACAAATTGGTATCAGAGCTATGGAGAAAAAGAGCGAGTTGGAGGTGCCACTCTTCCATGGAGATAAGGATGAAGCATTAGATTGGCTTCTCTGTTTGAAGGAATTTTTTCGGAAAGAAAAAACCTGGACGGAGTACAAATGGCAGGTAGCCATGAGAAGACTCAGAGGAAGCGCAATCAAATGGTTCCGTACATGGAACTGCCGCGACTTTAATAATATATGGAAGAATTTTCTAATGGCCTTCATAACCAAATACTTGCCTGGACGTTTTGATCTGATTAATGAAGAAGATGAAATCTTCAATGATGATGATGAAGATGAGGAGAATGATGCGGATGAAGAAGAGACCGAGATGGCGGAATCCGAGGTTGCCAACGGCAACGCATCCGAGGAGGAGATTAACGTGTCGGAGCGCGTAAGAGACGACTCAGACAAGAAGAGGATGGAGATGACTGCGGCCAAGGGAGCCGAGATAGAAGAGGAGGACAACGAAGGAGGTAAGATAGAAGATGAGGAGAACGAAGGAGCCGAGATAGAAGAGACTGGCATGGAGCCGAGGTGCTTGATGGAGACCGGCTTACAGGAGACCGCGAATCCGAGTTCCGTGCTGATAACCGGGATGGGGGAGATCCCGGCTAGAGCACCAAATTCATTCTTTGGAGAAGAGCTCGACCCCGGCGTGATGAGGTTGATGTCGAAGACCGGCATAGGCATGGTTCAGGTTGGAAGTCAAAAGTCGGAGACTGCATTGAATTTATGGTGGAAGTGGAAGATGTCGACACCACCGAAAAGAGACCAATTCCCTGGAGGACGGTGGTCTGAGATTCTATCGATGAGGCGCGTGGAAGCTAGACTTGTTGAAGAAGAACCCGGCGATGAAGTGGATATTGTTGTAGAAGAAGCCGAAGCGGGTGTTTCGGATAGGAAACCCGACAGTGAAGAAGCTGAGAGCGGAAAAATGGAAGGTGTAATTGTGGAAGTGGTTGACGAAGAAAAATTCAAGACTGTCTATCTTTCACCAATGAAGGAACCGCCGGACAAACAAAAAAAAAAATTGAAGAAAGGAATGCAACATGGAAGCAGTGCGAAAAAATCAACCGGTGGAAAATTCAAAAAAGAAGAATTAAAATTTAAAGGGGAGTTTTGTTGGGTTAAATTTTAATGAGATAAAAATAGAAAATAGGAAATAGAAATGTGAAGTGTTTTCTAGTGAAGAGTCATGTCCTTAGGAATTTGTTAGTGGACAATTATTATGCTTAGAGTTTGGTGAAGAGTTGTGTCTTTTAGTTATGAAGAGTTGTGTTGTTTAGAGTCTTTAAGCTTTTGTATGTTGGCCTATAAATAGGTCCTTTGTATTTCATATCAAATATAGCCAGAGAAAAAGAATATTAAGGCTTGGCATATACAGTAATAGAAAGAGGTATATTCAGAGATTTGTTTGTGTGTTTGAGTGTTTGAGAGAAACACAATTAGAGGACCTGTGAATCACAAATTGGTATCAGAGCTATGGAGAAAAAGAGCGAGTTGGAGGTGCCACTCTTCCATGGAGATAAGGATGAAGCATTAGATTGGCTTCTCTGTTTGAAGGAATTTTTTCGGAAAGAAAAAACCTGGACGGAGTACAAATGGCAGGTAGCCATGAGAAGACTCAGAGGAAGCGCAATCAAATGGTTCCGTACATGGAACTGCCGCGACTTTAATAATATATGGAAGAATTTTCTAATGGCCTTCATAACCAAATACTTGCCTGGACGTTTTGATCTGATTAATGAAGAAGATGAAATCTTCAATGATGATGATGAAGATGAGGAGAATGATGCGGATGAAGAAGAGACCGAGATGGCGGAATCCGAGGTTGCCAACGGCAACGCATCCGAGGAGGAGATTAACGTGTCGGAGCGCGTAAGAGACGACTCAGACAAGAAGAGGATGGAGATGACTGCGGCCAAGGGAGCCGAGATAGAAGAGGAGGACAACGAAGGAGGTAAGATAGAAGATGAGGAGAACGAAGGAGCCGAGATAGAAGAGACTGGCATGGAGCCGAGGTGCTTGATGGAGACCGGCTTACAGGAGACCGCGAATCCGAGTTCCGTGCTGATAACCGGGATGGGGGAGATCCCGGCTAGAGCACCAAATTCATTCTTTGGAGAAGAGCTCGACCCCGGCGTGATGAGGTTGATGTCGAAGACCGGCATAGGCATGGTTCAGGTTGGAAGTCAAAAGTCGGAGACTGCATTGAATTTATGGTGGAAGTGGAAGATGTCGACACCACCGAAAAGAGACCAATTCCCTGGAGGACGGTGGTCTGAGATTCTATCGATGAGGCGCGTGGAAGCTAGACTTGTTGAAGAAGAACCCGGCGATGAAGTGGATATTGTTGTAGAAGAAGCCGAAGCGGGTGTTTCGGATAGGAAACCCGACAGTGAAGAAGCTGAGAGCGGAAAAATGGAAGGTGTAATTGTGGAAGTGGTTGACGAAGAAAAATTCAAGACTGTCTATCTTTCACCAATGAAGGAACCGCCGGACAAACAAAAAAAAAAATTGAAGAAAGGAATGCAACATGGAAGCAGTGCGAAAAAATCAACCGGTGGAAAATTCAAAAAAGAAGAATTAAAATTTAAAGGGGAGTTTTGTTGGGTTAAATTTTAATGAGATAAAAATAGAAAATAGGAAATAGAAATGTGAAGTGTTTTCTAGTGAAGAGTCATGTCCTTAGGAATTTGTTAGTGGACAATTATTATGCTTAGAGTTTGGTGAAGAGTTGTGTCTTTTAGTTATGAAGAGTTGTGTTGTTTGGAGTCTTTAAGCTTTTGTATGTTGGCCTATAAATAGGTCCTTTGTATTTCATATCAAATATAGCCAGAGAAAAAAGAATATTAAGGCTTGGCATATACAGTAATAGAAAGAGGTATATTCAGAGATTTGTTTGTGTGTTTGAGTGTTTGAGAGAAACACAATTAGAGGACCTGTGAATCACACACAATAATGCAAGAGCTTAGTTTTATTTTTTTTCGTTCTCTTAGGAGATAGGTCGTTATTTGTTTGGTTCACGAAACTCCTTTTTGCATTTCTTCACGCTCTTTTACTCATTATTTTAGAATTGTTCTCTTCTTTTCTCTTTTCTCCATTATTTTTGAATTGCCCTCTTCTGTTTTTCTCTCTTTTTTCCTGTCTTATCTTAATTGTTGAGCTATGCAATTGACCACCATATACTTTTATAAACATATGATATGACTATATTCCAAGCCTTTAATAATATTCAATCAATATTTTCGTGTGTGCACATCCTTCATAATGGTTCCAATGAAACTGATTGATAAAAAAGATTGAAGTTTATTATTGGGAGAAGGAAACATGATTGTTGTAGAGGTTTCTTATGTGTCACGCACAAGGGACAAGACTAGTTAGTAGATATTAAAGGCCAAGTACTTTTAATGAATTGAAAAGAATCAATAATGGTATTTCCCTTGACCAAACGTCTTGACTACAATAAAGCAACAGATAGTGATATTGTTCACTTTCTCAGCAGATAGGTCGTTCTTTGTATGGTATTAGACCATTTGCATTCTTGGGTTTTTTCTCATTCTTCTGCCCATTATTTTGGAATTGTCCTCTTCTTTTTTTCTTTTCTCCAAATTGATCTTTAACGATCGCTCCCTTTCTCCTTTTCTCCCTTATCCTAATTGCTGAGCTACGCATTAGGCCACCGTATACTTTTGTATATAAACATATGTTATATGTATAATATGACTATATTCCACGTCTTCTAAGTGATTGATACCAAAACCTCACAATATTGACTGCTGCAGCTACGTAAGGTCTACATGCGATTTCCGAAGGAAGCCAAATCGGTTTAGCTATTGCTATTGGTTAATTCATGTTTTCGGTGGATTAATTGATAAAAGGTTGTTCTAACTTAACTACTGGTTTTGAGTTAGAGTCTTTGGGAATGCAATTATGTTAAAACTTAATAAGGATGATTTTGCCTTCTATATAATTATACCCTGTTAGAATTGGACTAATGAGTAATCAATGAACTGAAAGATAATATAAAAAAAATGCTTTCAGTGGTTATGAGTTATTTGTGACTACTCTTTTTTTTTTTTTTTTTTTGATCCATTGAGAAATTGAACATTCAACCTATTACATAACTCCCCACAGCCACCATTAGGCTAACCCTAGTTACATTGACTACTCTTTCTTTAGTTTTACAGCTAACTAAACGAGAATTGTCCTAGAAATCGCTGAAACCATCCACTACTCAGATAAAAAAAAATACATAAATAGCCATAACTTCAATGCATTTGCAAGTACTAAATGGCCACTTTTCAAGGTGTTGTTCTCTGCTAACAAGTACAAAATACACCAAAATGACGTATAACGAGTCCTACATTATTGGTAATGAATTAAGTGAAGTGGATATAAAATAATGGATCTATGAACCCAGTGCCTTAAGGTTTTGGGTTGAGATGTGATGTCAGACCCATTTGCTACGGTTGGCCTAGCTTAGCTCATTAATGGTTGTCCCCTGCCATGGGCTCTTCCTGGACCTGTCTGACAATGGTATTAGAGCCGAGTTGGGCTCGGGCCAGGTGTTTGGCTAGGAGGTATGTTGAGTACTTTGGACCTGGGTACTCGTTTGAGGATAAAGCATACCAATGGTGTTCAACACTTGAAGGGGAGA
>JAVKPL010008298.1:0-11163 GCA_032173675.1 Gastrolobium villosum | reverse complement strand
ATGTAGCCTTTTGGTTAGAATTAGTATTACTAAGATGATAATCACGAACATTATCTGAATTTTATTTAATTAAATCATCTTTGTTATTTTTAAAGGATTTTTTTGGCAAAAGTAGTCAAAGATGAAGATTAGATAAGATGAAAATCACAACCAGAGAAGATGAGGACAATAACTAAGAAGAGATGATAGTGGAGATCAAAAACAAGAAGATTGGATCTTATCAAGTTGTTGGAAGAGGAAGCTTAAGCTCCCTAAAAACTTAATTAGTCTCTGCCTCTGGGCGCTTAAGCCCCCAACTCAGGGCTTAAGCGCGCTGCAAGAAGAAATTTCCAGCTCGAGGAGCGCGCTTCAGCGCCCTCCAGCGCGCTTAAGCGCGCAGCGCAAAGTCAAACTTACTGTCTTAGGGCGCTTAAGCGCCCAAAGCAAGCTTAAGCGCCCAGGAAACTCAACTTAGGCCCAGTTGGAGTATTCTACTAGGATGCGAATTCTTTACCCTTAAAAAGGCACTTAGGGGTCAGAATTACTTACTTTTCACATTGCAAAACACTTCTTGGAGCCTAGGAGTCAGAGGTTCATGTTCGTGAGCGGCGGAGACGGATCGGAGTCAAGTTTTCACTGGAATTATTGAAGATTCACCAATCACCGATGGAGTTTGGGGAAGCTTTTCTAGTTTCTTTTATGCTTGATTTTGCCATGTATGCTAGTTCTTTAAGTAGTTAGGAGATGATGGAACTCGATTGAATCGTATGCTTATGGATTAATTTGTTATGAATTCTTTTCTTTTTATAGTTGAATAAATTTATCTGTGTTCAATGCATTCTATAAGTTTGCTCCTTATAGAATGATTTTCGGGGATTGTATGACAATAGAGATGTGGTGCATGAACCTTTATTTGATAAATTTATCATAATCCTTGTGATCTAGGAATAGACACAAGGTAATTATGCAATCTTATAATTCTTGATCTTAATGCATGTTTTCTTGGGGAATAATCGGGGAACTAGAGTTCTTTCAGGATCACATAGATTTAGGGTAACAAGGAATTAAGCACTAATTAACGTGGATAGAATTGATTGGCAATATATTAAGAACGGTTTCTTAATACGTTAATTCATAACATATTGAGGAGATCGGGGGAAGTCAGAACCCTAACTACACTTGTTTTATTTCTTAAATCTATCATTATATTTTTAGTTGTTCCTTTAATTCAGACTTTTATTTTTAGGCTATTAAAATCTTTCCAAATACAAACCACGTTACTTTTCTTTAATTGTCCAACTAAATTTGTGATAGTGACTTATGTCATTTTAATGTAGTTGAATTTGAAAATTATAGTTCAATGTTTATTGAGAAGTATGTGTTATGGAGATTATGAGTTCAATTTAAATTGACATAGTAATGTTTATAAAAAAAAAATTGACATAGTAATAGCATGCATTTTTATTTATTTATGCTTCGTATTTTTGAGCTTATTTAGTAAACCTTGTTTAATTCAATTTAGATATAGAGAATATAATTGAATTTATATGTTCATATTTATATATTTATATATATTCGGGTCAACCGGTCCGACCAATAACCCAGTGACCCAGTACGCTGACCGGGTCAATGCCCGTATCGGGTTTAATAACACTAGACAATACATAAGAACTTCTCCAACTATTAATCTAAAGGGCGTTTGGTAGAGAAGAAACTTTTTTGTTCCTGAAAATCATGATTCGCGGGAATATATTAGGAAGGTGAATATTCCGAAAATATTGCCAAAAAGTTATTAGGTTGATCAAAATATTATCACGAATGTTGACTCAAATTTATTGATTTTATGTTTAATTGATTGTCATGTATTACTAAAAATGTGAAACAATTTTAGAAAACTAACATTCAAGTACAAACCCCTATTTCTAATCGCTCTTCTCTTTATTTCTTTCTCCTTCTACATTTTTTGCCATTCTCCTAATTCTCTCACTCTCCTTAGTTCGCTTTAAGTTCGGCCTCGCTCGTAACTCGTCACTCTTCAACATTGTGACTCTCCTTGCTTTTTCACCCTGCTCTTTCCACTTTGATTCTTTCTTTTTTGCTTATTTTTTGTTCGGGATTCTTTGATTATTTCTAACACCGTTCCATTTGTTTGATTCTGTTTCTGTTTGTGCTTCTTCTGTCTCGTGGAGAGCAACGAGTTGAGGAAATCGACAGGGTATTTTTGTCCATAAAATTTTGGAAAAAGAAATTCACCGGATGAAAATCTAAAAATGCCACCCACTCCATAGTATTTTGAAATACGATTTTCCTTCATAATTTAAAATCTAAAAAATTTTATTTTTTCAAAAAAAAAAATTCACGATCCTTATATCAAATATTGATAAATAAAATTCTCAATGTGAATTTTCTGGGAATCTAAAGATTATCCCTTTACCAAACGACCCGGGAGAAATCCAAACGAAATTCTCATGTCAAATGTTTCTCTTAATATTAATAGGGGAAGGTTATACTTATTATTATTTTTTCTTACTACCAAATTTTAATCATTGATTTTCATGAATCTAACGCTTATAATTTATTAAAAATTAATAATTAATTAATAAATATGATCCAATAAATTATAACCGTTAGATTGACGGAAATCAACGGTTAAGATTTGGTAATAAGAAGTAATAAGAAAAAGGTACTAAGTATAACATTTCCCATAATAATATTAATAAGAGTAATTATTTTTTGAAAGTGGTTGGTCTATCTGCTTATTATATTATTAACATTGCTTTTTGAATTAATTAGGTATAAATTTGTTCACTAGCTTGCATTAATTTTTTAAAATATTAAAAGTTTCAAATAATTAATGTACAATGATTGTAACATGGCTTAAGTATATCTTTGAGTCTTTCACTAGTGAGCATCGCGTGCGTTGTTTGTATACATATTTTTAAATAAATGTAAAACATAAAAAATTTTAAAAAAGGTTATTTAAGCTTATAGAAGAATATTTTTTCGGTAATAAAATATTGAATTAAAGTATAAAAATACAGGAATTTGAAACTTTTAGTTTTGAAAAATATCAAAAATTGATTTAATTGATAGAAATTATTTTACAATTGATTTGAAAATATTCTATTATACCTGATATTGATTAAATTAATTTGAGGATTGATTAAAGAAAGTGAAACTTTCTTTAATTCGAATTGACAATTAATTAAAGGGAAAAATGTTTCTGCAGTTAATGCAGATAAAAATATATAAAGACTATTATAACCCTGAAATAAATTAAAATTACAAAAATACTATGATTTCCGCACAAAACGATGTCATATTGGACTTATTACAGATAACTTATCTGCAATAAATGCAGAAAAAATGAACCATTAATTAAAAAATAAAAAATATTATTAGATTTTATATGGAATTTCACACGATATATGACACAAAAATAAGAAAAACAACAAAGTACGAATGTTATCCACTCTTAAGAAGAGGAAGGATATTCTAACTACCAAAATTTTCTACTACTAACTTACTACTTATCTAATCACCATTGAATCAAATAGAGAGAATGTTAATTTTTTTTTAAAAAAAGTCAAAAAGTTGAACCAATGGTGATTAGATAGGTAGTGAGATGGTATTAGAAGATTTTGGTAGTAAGAATATCTCTCCTCCTTAAGAACAAGGCTCGAAGTTGTTATGTAGAGTGTATATAAAATTAATTTTTCTATTAAATTTAAGAGAAATATACAAAATATAATTAAGATTAAACTAGAAATATTTTAATAAAATTATAGTATTAAAAAAGTATAAGTTACATAAAAAAAAAATCATTTTTCGTTTTTCTAAGAGAAGATCAAAGTGTAGTATTTTACTCTATTTGCAAAGCTTACTCTTTTTGCGGATTCAATAAAATTTTATGAAAAAAATTAAAAAACCCTTTAATTATTTTTCTCTAAATCACCTACATCCTTATATATTTTTACATTAGTTATCCGTTACGATTTTATTATCTAAATTCATCCTTAACACAGTTATCCCAACTACTTGGATCACCCCACCCCGCCATACCAACACTCTTTGTTGAGATATATAGTCCCTCATTGGTTAGATGAACAACTAATGTGGAATTTATAAGGCCTTGGGCACTCCCATCCTTTGAGTTAGCTTTTAGGGTGGTGTAAACCAAGGTTCTTTACATGGTATCAGAGCCTCGCCGTCCCCCACTTTCTCTTGTGGAATTTCTTAGCACAGGTAGGTTGGGTCTGTTGCATTATCCACTCTTCAAGCCCAATGGGCTCTCATGTGAGGGGACGTGTTGAGATATATAGTCCCTCATTGGTTAGATGAACAACTAATGTGGAATTTATAAGGCCTTGGGCACTCCCACCCTTTGAATTAGCTTTTAGGGTGGTGTAAACCAAGGTTCTTTACACTCTTGAAACCACCAACGCCCCTCACGCCAAACACAAAAAAAGCAGTACAAAACAATAACTCACCATCAGAATTAGAGGTATCCGAAGAATTGGAAGTGTAAAAATCTGGTGGTATCTTATATGACACAAAAATAAGAAAAACAACAAAGTACGAATGTTATCCACTCTTAAGAAGAGGAAGGATATTCTAACTACCAAAATTTTCTACTACTAACTTACTACTTATCTAATCACCATTGAATCAAATAGAGAGAATGTTAATTTTTTTTTAAAAAAAGTCAAAAAGTTGAACCAATGGTGATTAGATAGGTAGTGAGATGGTATTAGAAGATTTTGGTAGTAAGAATATCTCTCCTCCTTAAGAACAAGGCTCGAAGTTGTTATGTAGAGTGTATATAAAATTAATTTTTCTATTAAATTTAAGAGAAATATACAAAATATAATTAAGATTAAACTAGAAATATTTTAATAAAATTATAGTATTAAAAAAGTATAAGTTACATAAAAAAAAATCATTTTTCGTTTTTCTAAGAGAAGATCAAAGTGTAGTATTTTACTCTATTTGCAAAGCTTACTCTTTTTGCGGATTCAATAAAATTTTATGAAAAAAATTAAAAAACCCTTTAATTATTTTTCTCTAAATCACCTACATCCTTATATATTTTTACATTAGTTATCCGTTACGATTTTATTATCTAAATTCATCCTTAACACAGTTATCCCAACTACCTGGATCACCCCACCCCGCCATACCAACACTCTTTGTTGAGATATATAGTCCCTCATTGGTTAGATGAACAACTAATGTGGAATTTATAAGGCCTTGGGCACTCCCACCCTTTGAGTTAGCTTTTAGGGTGGTGTAAACCAAGGTTCTTTACATGGTATCAGAGCCTCGCCGTCCCCCACTTTCTCTTGTGGAATTTCTTAGCACAGGTAGGTTGGATCTGTTGCATTATCCACTCTTCAAGCCCAATGGGCTCTCATGTGAGGGGACGTGTTGAGATATATAGTCCCTCATTGGTTAGATGAACAACTAATGTGGAATTTATAAGGCCTTGGGCACTCCCACCCTTTGAGTTAGCTTTTAGGGTGGTATAAACCAAGGTTCTTTACACTCTTGAAACCACCAACGCCCCTCACGCCAAACACAAAAAAAGCAGTACAAAACAATAACTCACCATCAGAATTAGAGGTATCCGAAGAATTGGAAGTGTAAAAATCTGAATAGCTCAGATTTGAAGGCCACCAGGCTGGTGGTATCTTATAAAGCCCTAAGTCTTCAAAGATGGCGTCCCACACGCCATCCCTTACAAGTCGACCATCCTCCGGGTGATATTTACCTAATCGGTTCTAGGTAGATTCATCGTACATCCGGCGATGGAAAGATTGAGGGATTGGAGGAATTTGGCTGTGAGACGTATGATGGAAAGTTGAAGAAGGGCGAGGGGTGTAGTAATACTCTAAGGGACGATTTTGAGGCAGGCGATTAATGTTGGACAAGGGTCGAATAAGTCGCCCAGCTCCAAGTTCAGAGCGCCGCGAGACACGACGGCAAGAAAAGGCCCTCTGGCCACGAGAATGACCAGGAGGCCTAGAGTGGCTCTTTCGCACAATGCGAGAACTGGTCCCCTCAAGTGATCTCCTAACCGACCCCTCCTAGACCCTACTGACGGACGCCCACCAGGTCTAGAATCCTCCTCCCCAATCGCTCCACGGCGCCCACCATGACGACTAGAACCCAACGCCTCACCAACATACGGGAGAACTTGACCTAAAGCTCTTTCAGGTAGGAGATTTTGAATCTCCTCGTCACTAAAACCCAGAAGTTCGGGTACTTTGCTGTGGGGTAATTTCTCAACCCCAGGAACCAGAGGACGATCTAGGGCACGACTAGCGGGATACTCTCGCATAGTTGGCCCCACCACCTTGTCACCTAGTTTCTCAAAGGCTTCATAAAACTCCTCCTCCTTAACTTCCACTCCCAGCTCAGGGAGTACTAGGCCAGGAACGGTTTCTGTAAACCCAACCATTGACAGAAATGACAGAAGGGGAAGCAAGAACCAAAGAAAGGAAAAGAAATGACGAAGGAGGAAGCCAGAAACACTATACCTGGGTATCGCAGAGAAAGAGGGAAAGGAGACCGGCACTAGCACTCTCACTTGGAAGAAGAACAGGTAAGAACAATGTAATATGTATATTGCGTGAAGAAGAACCCCAACGAAGGGTCTCCCCTCTTTAAATAGGAAGAGGAGGAGGAGGATGCACACGTGTGAGGCCCTCCTCACCCAACCGTAAGATCCCATGACCATCGTGCAACCGGCGGTTAAGATGAGGGGTAAAATGGTAATTTTACCCGGACAAGCCATCCGCCGCGTCTCATTAATGCGCCGTGCCTTGTGACGCTTGAAGTGCCTGCAATAAAGTGCAATGATGAAAATATCCATCATGATTGCTCCTCGAAAACTAAAAAGCCACCAAAGTCAGTTAGAGTGGCAGCCTTTTACGAAAAAGCCCTGTCCAACCTCTTGTATCGCCAAAATAACAACATCAGACTTCGGATGGGCGTTACAACCGTCAGGATTAGGCGTACCCTCGCCAAGCAGGTTTACCTTGGCACGAACCCATGCTAAGCAATGTCACATCGCCAAACAAGGCGCTGCCATGTCTGTCTACCTTGGCAACGCCTCCACGCTAAGCAATGTCGGGTCGCCAAACAAGGCGTTGTCAGGTTTGTCTACCTTGGCACCAACCTACGCTTGCTACCAAGCCGGGGGCTCCTGTTCCGGATGGCCCAACAAGGGTCTAGCCCAAGGCTCAAGGCCCAATCACTAGGCGGCCCGGATGCCCAGACCCTGTCCATGACTCCAACCCACGTCAGCCCTAAGGGCCGACGTCGACCCTCACGCCCCCCAATATTGCGGCACGTCCAAGGGAAACACCAAAATGTCCTATCTTGGGGCCTTAACCCTCAAAGGCGACCTCCCCATGCACCTTAAAGGGAAACTGCCTCTTTGCCCAGTGCTATATCGCCAGATGCAGAAGGCGCAACGCTGCCACAATAGCAGCGCCAGCCACGCCTAACACAGCCTGCATGTGAGTGAATCCCAAGGAGGGTTGACCCCCTCCTCACCAACCCACACCATTTCCCCTATAAATAGCCCCCCAGATGCACATCTAAGGGATCATCTTATGTATTGTTATTATGTCCATTGTGCTTTAATCTTGTACACACACTATTCCACATTGTTGATACCTTAAACATGGAACGATATCTTATAGCCACCAAAGTCAGTTAGAGTGGCAGCCTTTTACGAAAAAGCCCTGTCCAACCTCTTGTATCGCCAAAATAACAACGTCAGACTTCGGATGGGCGTTACAACCGTCAGGATTAGGCGTACCCTCGCCAAGCAGGTTTACCTTGGCATGAACCCATGCTAAGCAAATGTCACATCGCCAAACAAGGCGCTGCCAGGTCTGTCTACCTTGGCTACGCCTCCACGCTAAGCAATTTCGGGTCGCCAAACAAGGCGTTGTCAGTAGGGGTGTAAATAGGCCAGGGCAGGCAAGGCTTTGGCCTTCCTGGCCTAGGCCTGCATAATAAAATGGTCGGCCTATCTGGCCTACGAGCCTATCGCAGGCTTATTATAAAGGCCAAGCCTGCCGTGTTATTTAAAAAGAAAAGGCCTACATGGCCTATGAGGCCTTTTAGGCCTACAATATTGCAAATAAAATAAAAATAAAAATAAAATATCTCATTAATTAAACAATATTTCCAGCATGGGTCCAAATTATAAAAAATCTATGACAAAATTTTTTTTAACAAGAATAAAAATTATAAAAATTCATGACAACAAAGATTGAATTTTTCTTGGCACATCACAATCTTCGAGTGAGCCTTTCAGCTTGATTATTCCCACTATATTTTCGAACCTGCAAGTCAAAAATCAGAAAATCAAATTAGTTATGCATTTCACTATGTTTACATTATGAATTACAATATATAAACATTTTCAAATGAGTTATTAAAGAAGCAATTTATACCTTTTGTGTTTTTTTCTTCAAATCATATTTATTTCTTAACCAATCTCCACCACAAATTAATGCTTCGATAATCTCCTAGACTAAATTAGCACGATAATATTATATAAAAAATATTTTTAGAATATAAATAATATTATATAAAAAATAAATTTTTTATTTTAAAATTGAAATAGGCCGGCCTACAGGCCAAAAGGCCAGGCTTTTTTAATTTGGCCTACGGCCTTGTTTTTAAATAGGCTCGCGTATAAGCCTTTAGCTGGTCTAAGTACTTCGAAGGCCGGGCCGGGCCAGGCTTTTCATAGGCCAGGCCGTAGGCCCCTGTAGGCCAGCCTGGCCCATTTACACCCCTAGTTGTCAGGTTTGTCTACCTTGGCACCAACCTACGCTTGCTACCAAGCCGGGGGGCTCCTATTCCGGATGGCCCAACAAGGGTTTAGCCCAAGGCTCAAGGCCCAATCACTAGGCGGCCCGGATGCCCAGACCCTGTCCATGACTCCAACCCACGTCAGCCCTAAGGGCTGACGTAGACCCTCACGCCCCCCAATATTGCGGCACGTCCAAGGGAAACACCAAAATGTCATATCTTGGGGCCTTAACCCTCAAAGGCGACCTCCTCAGGCACCTTAAAGGGAAATTGCCTCTTTGCCCAGTGCTATATCGCCAGATGCAGAAGGCGCAACGCTGCCACAATAGCAGTGCCAGCCACGCCTAACACAGCCTGCATGGGAGTGAATCCCAAGGAGGGTTGACCCCCTCCTCACCAACCCACACCATTTCCCCTATAAATAGCCCCCCAGATGCACATCTAAGGGATCATCTTATGTATTGTTATTATGTCCATTGTGCTTTAATCTTGTACACACACTATTCCCCATTGTTGATACCTTAAACTTGGAACGATATCTTATAGCCTGGTCATTACCTCAGCTATAGTTATCATCCATATAGTGACTCATATCCTAAGAGGTAAATAGTGGGCTGTGGGTTTTAACGGTACAAAACTCAAGACCATTAGTTAAATTGAAACAAACATATTTAGTTGGATAAAATTTAATATTTAATTTGAGTCGACGGTATTCTCAAATAATAAATTAGTGTACATTCAATCAAACCAAAAGGTGAAGCATACGCCATTTGATATTTGACAAAGTCAATAATTATCATGATAATACAAGTGGCTGAACAAAAATAACAGTTACCATTAATAATTGCATAACAAGATTATCTAAATTAATTACTCAAAATAATGGTTTTTGAACCACGCAAGACAAAACTACAATCGTTGTCACACCTCAACTATATTGTCTATTATGTAGACGGCGATAAAAAATATCTATAAACTTCTTTTTGTAATTATTATTCAAAAACTTTATTCCTTTTGCATTAAGAAAACTTTTTTTTTTTCCCCTAGAAAAGGTAGACGCTTTAATCCTGTCATTTACGGCCTAGTTTGGCTGTTAAAAAGCTCACTGTTTGAATTTATATTATATATCACTTATTTCCAATACAACCAAGAATTTATTTCGATAATTCATATAAACAATGTGTAGTTGTTGAAGTTATAATCATTCTCTATACAACTGTTTTAAATATTTATGCTAATAAAAAATAGATTTACCTTGTTTATCTCTATTACTCTAAAGGATAGTTAAAGGAACTTAAAATAACCAAAAAAGAAAAAAAGATGTGATTTTTCCTTAAAATTTTCGCGTAGTATAAAAAAGAGGAATAAAAATAAGTGAGAAAACTTGTAACCCATAAAAAGAGAGTAGCTATATATGCATCCATATTTCTTTCCCCTTTTATAAAAAGAAAAAAATATAGTGAAATTGCAAGACATTGTTACATTTATTTGGTTTCCCTTTTATACGAGCAGTTTTTTTTTTTTTTTTACATATCCGAACAGCTTCAATCATGAGATATAATTCACTCTTATATATTAAATGAGAGTAAATTAATTTATTAATATATTTTTATTAAAATTGACACATATTTTTTTAATTTAAAATTAGTATTTTTATAATAATTATACATATCTTCTTCATTACTTAAAGAATTCTTCTCTTTTAATCTATATTTTGAGGTTATACCTAAATCAATCACAAATATTTTTTTATTTATAATTTTTAAAATTTTCTTTTAATTTATATTTTTAACCTAAATTAAAAATACTTGTACAATATACATAATACTTACTAGTTTCGTGTTAAATTAAAATGTAATATGTAAAATAACATTTAAATTACCAATGCTGTTAGTTGTCTTAATTAAATTTTTTTTTTTGGTAAAAATCTTAATCAATCTTTTATTCACGAAGACTGATTAGTTGAGACTTTGAGTTGAATATAATCTCCATTGACAAATAATAATTTTTTTTTTTTTTTATTTTCCTCAAGGTTAATATTTCGAGACATAGAGATCACTAAAGTGAGTTTTGTCTTTATCAATAAAATATTTTCCATTTACACAGATAAAAAAAAATATTTTACCTCTACTTAAAAATGAGAAAATTGTTCCTTCATTTAAACTTTTCATTAAAAAAATGGTACAATTGAAACTTTTATTTATTCATTTACACTCTTTAATTAGTTACTTTAAATGAATATAGTAAATAAACAATAACTAAATAATGAACATTTCACTTGAACAAAATGTAGTTAGTAAAAAAAAACAGCTTTCAAATTAACAATTAAAATAATTCACAATATGAGCA
>JAVKPL010008297.1:0-111217 GCA_032173675.1 Gastrolobium villosum | reverse complement strand
TGTGATACCAGAGTTCGAGTTAGAGGGCATACGAATACAGGTAAGCTTTTGTGTCCTCGGTTTAGCCACCGTGTGGTTCCACCATACCCCATGGAGGGATGGTTTATATGCATGTTGTGTTTTCATGCTTTTATATTTGAACTGTTCTAAGTTGTTATGTGCAATGGCTTTTAATATGTATGTGTTGTTCCACCTAGACAGTAAGCCTGAGTATGTAGCGTCATACAATATGGTGGGGCTGTGGGTGGGTGCAAGTAGCGTCTTGCACTATCTGTAGGATATAGACGTATTTCCTGCATTTCTCTGGCCAGTAGAATAGTATTGACACACATTCATGATTATCTATTGCATTGCACTATTTTCATAACTTATATTGTAAACTGTTTTTAGAACTTATATTACACATGTAAGTGAGCTTGGGGTGGAAGTTCCTTGAGGACCCCTTGTCTTACTGAGATTTCTTGTTAGAGATCTCACCCACGTTTGGGGCATCATTTCAGGTTCAGGTAATGCTGGGGTCGAAACCTCAGGCGGCAGGAGGCCGGAGCTGACTTAGTTAGTTGCAGATATGCTGATGCTGGACTGTGTTTATTGCTGTTATGTTTTTTTTGTTTCATTTAAATATTATTATGTTGAGACTTATTTGGCTATGTTACCTTGTTTGTGTGAGCATGGGGTTGTCCATGCCACGTTTGACTATGTTGAATTTTATGTTCGAGTTGTAATAATATAGAAACTTATTATATATGAATATGAGGTATCTCAGTTAGATGTCTTTTGCAATCATATACAGGCGATATTTTTGAAAATAAATTGAGTAATGCAACTTGGTAATTATAATGACGTCATAATTGAATTTAAGAAAAAGTTTTTCCGCATATTAATTAAGCGTGGCTTAATACGGTAACATGTTAACAAACCGGGTAAAGCGGACAATATCTGCTACAGGGTTTGGGGCTGTTACAAATGTGAAGTCCCACATCGGTTGGTGAGGGGAACGAAGCATGCCATATATATGGGTGTGGATACCTTACCTAGTGGAGGCCTTTTGGGGGTAACCCCAGAACGTAAAACCGTGAGTTTCGGCGGGCCCGAGGGTGGCCGGGGCAAAGCGGACAATATCTGCTACAGGGTTTGAGGCTGTTACAAATGGTATCAGAGCCTAGCCCTGGACCGGTGTGTACAGCGGGGACGCTGTATTCCGAATGGGGGAGGATGTAAAGTCCCACATCGGTTGGTAAGGGGAACGAAGCATGCCATATATATGGGTGTGGATACCTTACTTAGTGGAGGCCTTTTGGGGGTAACCCCAGAACGTAAAACCGTGAGTCCCGGAAGGGGGGCAGAGCGGACAATATCTGCTATAGGATTTGGGGCTGTTACAGTTGGTATCAGAGCCTGGTCCTGAACCGGTGTGTACAGCGGGGACGCTGTATTCCCAGTGGAGGAGGATGTAAAGTCCCACATCGGTTGGTGAGGGGAACGAAGCATGCCATATATATGGTGGTGGATACCTTACCTAATGGAGGCCTTTTGGGGGTAACCCCAGAACGTAAAACCGTGAGTTTCGGCGGGCCCGAGGGTGGCCGGGGCAAAGCGGACAATATCTGCTACAGGGTTTGGGGCTGTTACAAATGGTATCAGAGCCTGGTCCTGAACCGGTGTGTACAGCAATGTAAAGTCCCACATCGGTTGGAGAGGGGAACGAAGCATGCCATATATATGGGTGTGGATACCTTTCCTAGTGGAGGCCTTTTGGGGGTAACCCCAAAACGTAAAACCGTGAGTCCCGGAAGGGGGGCAAAGCGGACAACATCTGCTACAGGGTTTGGGGCTGTTACAAATGGTATCAGAGCCTGGTCCTGAACCGGTGTGTACAGCGGGGATGCTGTATTCCCAGTGGAGGAGGATGTAAAGTCCCACATCGGTTGGTGAGGGGAACGAAGCATGCCATATATATGGGTGTGGATACCTTACCTAGTGGAGGCCTTTTGGGGGTAACCCCAGAACGTAAAACCGTGAGTTTCGGCGGGCCCGAGGGTGGCCGGGCCAAAGCGGACAATATCTGCTACAGGGTTTGAGGCTGTTACAGAATGACAACCCAAGTTGACGGCTATTACGGAATCAAAAGACTTGAAGACCATGGATCTTGCAACCTTGTTTGACAAACTCCAAGAGTATGTGATGGAGCTAAGTAGAATAACCTTGAAGGAACAAGCCATCAAGAAAAGTAAGGGAATTGCCTTAAAGGCCTCAACACCAAGCAAAGAAAAGGATGAGGAAAAAGAAAATGGAGACTCCGAAAATTATCTTGATGAAGATAAAATGAGTCTCTTCGTGAAGAAGTATGGAAAGTTTTTTAAGAATAAATTTTCAAGGAGACCCGCACTTCCTCCTAGAAGAAGATCTAAAGCTGAAGGAGCCTACCAACTCACCATCACTTGCAATGAATGTGGAAAAATCGGTCAATACAAATCGAATTTTCCAAATGTTCAAAAGAAAGACAAATAGGAAAAAAAGCAAGGCAAGGATAGAAAGAATTTCAAGAAGGCTTATCTTGCTTGTGATGACAAATCTAGTTCTTCCGATAATGGATCCAAGGAAGAAGCAAACCTATGTTTTATGCAAAATGGGAGACCACCAGAGAAATCAAGCAAAGGGACTCAACATATATGTCTAATGGCAAATGAATCTGAAACCGAGGTAAACTCATCATGCTCTACTATTTCCCCTTCATATAATGAGTTGTCTAAAATGTTTGAAGAAATGCATAATGAATCTTTAGAACATGTTAAATCTCTTAGAGCATCATGAAAAACTATTACTTCCTTGGAAAAACAAATTGCATCTTTAGAAAAGGAAGTGAAAGATTTAAAAGATGAAAATGAAACTCTCAAATTACTTGATGCTAGCACAAGTTGTATCAAATGCCTATCTTCAAATGATCATGCATCTTCATCATTGTGTACATCATGTAAAGATCTAAAAAATGAAATTGATGATTTAAATGAAATTCTAAGCAAATTCACATGTGGTAGAGATAACTTAAATTTATTGCTTGTAAACAAAGATGCATGTTTAACAAATCCGGCTTAGGTTTTGACATAAGCACACAAGAAAAGTCATATAAAAAAATTTCACTTCTCCATCCTACATTACAAGTAGCCCATTTATTAAATATTTTCATTGTGGTGGAAAAGGTCATAGTGCTTCCACGTGTAAAGTTAGAAAAATGGTATTATTGGGCAAAAGAAAGTGCGGGTTCCTAAGGGAAATAGGCTCAAAACTAACACACAAGGACCCAACAAGGTTTGGGTACCAATGATTAAATCTTGACATTGTGATGTAGTTTTGTTTGAAGGCTAAAAGTTCCAAGTGGTAATTGGATAGTGGTTGCTCAAGTCACATGACAGGAGATGTAACTAAATTTCAATCATTCACAAAGAAAGTGCATGGACATGTTTCCTATAGAGATAACAACAAAGCAAAATACTTGGTATCATAAAAGTTGGTAACTCCTCTTCCATCTCTATAGAAAATGTTTTACTTGTTGAGGACCTTAGACATAACTTGCTTAGCATTAGTCAATTATGTGATAAAAATTATAGAGTAATTTTTTACTCAACCTCGTGTAAAATTGAAAGTCTAATTGATGGGCAAGTTAAGTTTCTTGGTCATATAGTGGATAACATTTTTATGATAGACTTAGATGGTATGTCTTCAAATGGCGATAATTGTTTGACTGGTAAGGAAGATGATTCTTGGTTATGGCATAGAAGAATAGCACACATTGGCATAGGTCAATTAAGCAAATTGATTTCCTTAGACCTAGTAATTGGATTACCAAAGCTCAAATTTGAAAAAGATAAATTTTGTGATGCTTGTCAAATGGAAAAACAAGTAAAGACTTCTTTTAAATCAAAAAATACTATTTCTACCACACAGCCTTTGCAAGTTTTTCATATGGATCTTTTTGGATCAACTAGAACAATGAGGTTTGGTGGCAATTACTATGCATTGGTCATTGTGGATGATTATTCTCGCTATACTTGGACTTTATTTCTTACTTATAAAAGCGATGCTTTTAATTCATTCAAGAGATTAGCCAAGTTTATTCTAAATGAACAATCTTCGAATATTGTCTCAATTAGAACCGATCATGGTGGGGAATTTGAAAATCAAAATTTTGAAACCTTTTGTGAAGAAAATGGTATTGATCATAATTTTTCCGCTCCTATGACTCTACAACAAATGGAGTTGTAGAAAGGAAAAATCGTGTATTGGGAGAACTTGCTAGAACTATGTTAAATAAAAATGATCTTCCAAAATATTTTTGGGTGGAAGCCGTTGGCACCACTTGTTATATTATGAACTGTGCTTTAATTATACCTATTTTGAAGAAAACTTCCTATGAACTTTACAAAGGAAGAAAACCTAATATTTCATATTTTCATGTCTTTGGTTGCAAATGTTTTGTTTTAAACAATGGGAAAGAAAATTTGGCAAGTTTGACTCTAAAGCGATGAAGGCATATTTCTAGGCTATTCACTTACAAGTAAGGCTTATAGAGTCTATAATAAGAGAACAATGGTCATTGAAGAGTCTATTCATGTTGTATTTAATGAGAGTAATAATGCCTTGCATAGAAAAGAACTTTGTGATAATAATATCATAGAAATCATGGAAAATATAAACTTAGATGGCAAAGAGGAAGATGAAAGGCAAAAAGAAAAGGAAGCAAACAATGAAGAAACACTAAGTCAACAAACCAATGACGGAAACAATCTACCACATGATTAGAGAGTAGCAAGAGGACACCCCATTGATGTGGTAATTGGTGATATATCCAAAGGGGTAACTACTAGTGTAATATCTCGGGCGCTGACGAGGGCGGGGAGTGATCGCCGATGCGAAAGGTCATGATGCGAAAGGGCACAAACAAGGAGCGGCTACTGGCAGGCTTCGAGGGACGAGGGTACATGAATGAATCGAATCGACACCCGAAAGAGAGGGATTCCAGAGACTGTGCTGGTATAGGACGGTACAGTTGGGAATAACTTATAAGAATTAATTGGTATTACCTATACTAACAAGATGCATCTACTCTTTGGTAGACCGGAATGAAAGAACTCTATAGTTAAGCGTGCTTGACTTGGAGCAATTCTAGGATGGGTGACCTCCTGCGAAGTTTTTCCAGGAAGTGTGCGAGTGAGGACAAAGCACGCTGAAAAGTCTCGTGTTAGTGTGTGGGGACAGTCGTTGATCCTTGCAAGTTGCCAAGCGTTACAAGTGGTATCAGAGCAGGGCCTCTATTCTAGTATGGTGTGGTTGGAGGAAGAACCAAGAGGAAGCCGGTGGGCATGTAACATTCTGGGCGCCGACGAGGGCGGGGAGTGATCGCCGGTGCGAAAGGGCATGGTGCGAAAGGCACAAACAATGAGCGGCTCCTGTCAGGCTTCTAGGGACAGGATTACATGAATGAATCGAATCAACACCCGAAAGAGAGGGATTCCAGAGACTGTGCTGGTATGAGATGGTACAGTTGGGAATAGCTTATAAGATTTAATTGGTATTATCTATACTAACAAGATGCATATACTTTTCAGTAGCCCGGAACGGAAGAACTCCATAGTTAAGCGTGCTTGACTTGGAGCAATTCTGGGATGAGTGACCTCCTGGGAAGTTTTCCCGGGAAGTGTGCGAGTGAGGACAAAGCACGCTGAAAGGTCTCGTGTTAGTGTGTGGAGACAGTCGTTGATCCTTGCAAGTTACCAGGCGTTACAACTAGAAACTTAATTAGAAATATTTGTAATCACTTAGCATTTGTCTCTCAAATTGAGCCTAAGAACATAAATGATGCAATTATTGATGAACATTGGTTCTTGGCATTGAAAGAAGAACCAAATCAATTTGAAAGAAATCAAGTTTGGGAACTTGTGCCAAAACCAAATGATTATACAATACTTGAAAAAAAATGAGTCTTTAGGAACAAGCTTGATGAAAATGGAATAATAACTAGAAATAAAGGTAGACTTGTTGCTAAAGGATATAATCAAGAGGAAGGTATTGATTATGATGAAACTTATGCTCTCGTTGCTGGATTAGAAGCTATTAGATTATTGCTTGCATTTGCATGGATAATGGATTTCAAACTTTTTCAAATGAATGTTAAAAGTGCATTTCTAAATGGATATATTCAAGAAGAAATATATGTTGATCAACCTCCCGACTTTGAAGATCATGATTAACTAAACCATGTTTTTAAACTAAAAAAGGCTCTATATGATTTAAAAAAAGCTCCAAGAGCTTGGTATGAAAGATTAAGCAAATTTCTTTTAGAAAAAGGCTTTTCAAGAGGAAAAGCGGACACAACTCTCTTTATAAAGAAGAAAAATAATCATCTACTATTTGCACAAACCTATGTTGATGATATTATTTTTGGTGCCACTAACATTAATCTTTGTGAAGAGTTTTCCAGTCTTAAGCAAAGTGAATTTCAGATGTATATGATGGGAGAGATAAACTTCTTCCTTGGTTTTCAAATAAAGCAACAAAAGGATGAGATATTCATCAATCAAGCTAAATATTGCAAGGAGTTACTCAAAAACTTGAAATGGACAAATCCTATGCTATTGATACTCCCATGGGTACATCTTGTTCTTTAGACAAAGATGAAAGAGGTAAATCCATAAAAATTACTAAATATCGAGGTATGATTGGCTCACTCCTTTACTTAACCGCAAGTAGGCCCGATATTATGTTTAGTGTGTGCATGTGTGCTAGATTTCAAGCTAATCCTAAGGAATCACACTTAAGTACCGTAAAAAGAATTATGAGATATCTTGTAGGAACTTCACAAATGGGATTATGGTACCCTAAGGGTGCATAATGTGAATTAATAGGCTATTCCGATTCCAATTTTGCGGGATGTAAATTGGATAGGAAGAGCACTAGTGGCACTTGCCACTTTCTTGGTTGCTCTTTAGTATCTTGGCATAGAAAGAAACAAAATATTGTGGCTTTGTCCACGGCCGAAGTCGAATATGTGGCAGCCGGTAGTTGTTGTGCTCAAATCATTTGGATGAAACAACAACTCAAGGAATTTAGGGTTGAACTTCATCACATTCTCATAAGGAATGATAACACTGGTGCCATAAACCTCACAAAGAATCCCATAATGCACTCAAGAACTAAACATATTGACATTAGACATCATTTCATAAGAGATCATGTGCAAAATGGTGATTGTATCTTGGAATTTGCAGAATCTTCAAAGAAATTGGCTGACATCTTTACCAAACCACTCCCAAAGGAGGTATTTTACAACTTAAGAAGAGAAATTGGTCTCATTGATCCATCCTATATATAATTATATCATTATATGCTTGATTTTCTTCACTTGCTTTAATGTTTGAATCCAGTTTCTTTTTTTAAACATTTTCAATGTTTAAAGAGAGCATATCCACTTATTTTTCACATTTTAAGAAACATCTTCCATGATTAAAAAGGGTATACTTCCCTCTTCTCGTTCCTCTGTCTCTGCTGTCTCCAATCTTCCCAAATCACATGGGTAATCGATTACCATTCCCTCGGTAACCGATTATCCAGAAGGGTAATCGATTACCCATCCATTGGTAATCGATTACCATTCGTATTCAGCATTTTAAAAGGATGCGAACAGAACCGTTTCATTTGCCTTTGCTTTGGTTTCATCTCTTCACATTCGACTCATAGGGCATTTCCCACCATAGTGACCAATCCTTGTACCTCTTCTTGTGCACTCCTTCTTTCCCAGCTGGGCATTTCCGGTCAAATCGCGTCAAGGGTTTCTAGCTCTCAGGTTCCGGTCATAGATTTTTCACGGTATGCCCTTGCAGTTCCTTGTCGTTTTCCATTGAGGAATAAGTAGACTCTGATGCTTTTGTTCATTTTCGTTCATACCTATTTTCGATCTTTGTTCTTCTTTCATTTTCACAGATTCTTCCACCGATGCTTTTGTGAATAATTTATATTTTGGTTGGTTGTTATTTTTTTTTAATCCTTTTCGTTTCCATTTTTTCACATTTCGGTTTATGTTCCTCTATCTGGTAATATGCAGACGATATGAAATTGAAATTATATGTTTCAACAATATTTTTTTTCAGTTTACACATTTCGACTGTCAAATGCCTCTCTTCACAATCAGCTTATGTGACTCTGTGTTCCTACATCTAATTGTCCATACTAAATACCGTGAAATGCATCCCCATTTTCTTTCTAAATCCATACATGATAAAACATATTTTTTTCTTTCTTTCATGGTTTTGTTGTTTTGTGCACATAGGCTGATTACATGACATTCCCATTTTATGCATATCTGCAGGTTCCCTAAAATTCCATTTTGAAATATTGTATGCGATTCATCATGCCAGTGAACGTCTTCATTAACTCTTCACTAATAAGTTCTACTTTATCATTCTGAGCTATATATTTGGAATCTGACTTGTGTGATTTTATTTGTAGTGCTTCATTGGTCTTCATTGCTATTCTGTTATCTGATTCTATGGCTTTATCTACTACTTATCAACGCAAGAGGACACAGGTTAATCAATCAGATACTGGCCTTCATGGAAAATATTTTTCTACAGCTGCTCAGTATGCCACATTCCAAAAAAGTATGCTCAGAGGCCTTTGATTGATCCAAAGTACTTGGATATCAAATTTCTCAGTAATGAAGGCTTTGAAACCTGTACTTTACTGGGTCATGCACGAGTACTTCAGTTGGCTATTATGGATGATAAATATGTTGAAGATATGGTTAGGACCTTCTATTGCAGTGTTAACTTTGCAAATGACATCTTAAAGGATGAAGTTAAAGGCACATCTATTTCTGTTCCTCCTATTGAATGGCCCAGCCTATTTGGACATGCATACATCAGAAGAAAATACACTGATGACTTTCCTGAATACAACAAACATGAGTATATTCAATCTATTGTGGAACCAGGAATCTTAGTTACTTAGTCTAAATTCAGTGTTGCTTTCTTGACCATGAACAACATAATTCTGCATTATGTGATCACCCATATGCTATCCCTATGAGCTTCTAACTATTCAAGAGTACTGGATAATGATCTTTTTCTCATGTGGGTTATCCGTCACCAGATTGACTTCAACTGGCCTTTCTATATATGCTCCTTAATAATCAAGGCTAAGGCCTTTGCCTCTGGTGCTCTCCCTTTTGCTTCCTTGATCTGTCAGATTATGCGTTTTTCAGCAGGTTGATGACATTGCTGAGCTTAAGGCTGACAACTTACATTGCTTCGGGGAACACTTGCTTGCCCAGATGCAAATCAAGAAAATTGACAATGTATGGCGTCGCACTACTGTTCCTCCTACAGCTGCAGCAGCTCCTACTGATGATGTTTAGGAGGAGGATCATCCATCCCATGAGATTCCTACTGCTGATTTCCTTACTGACTCCTCTTCATCTACAGACCACACCATGACTTCCATTCTGACTTCTCTTAATCAATTAAACACTACTATGGAATCGGGCTTTGCCTCTGTGAATTCTCAATTCTCTACAGTTCACTCCAGGCATGCAAACACAAAATTATGACTAAAGCGCATTGAGGACTATCTTCACATTCCTCTTCTTCCATCTCTACCACCACCACCTCCACCCGGCTCTGATGACTTTTAGTTCCTGATCTGTATTTTATACATTTGAACCTCTCTTATGCTTACATTTTGGATATGCTGCTATTGGATATTTTGCATCTCTAGGACTCCGAATTTTTGGACTATAGTTGCTTATATTATTATGCATCATTATGGGTTATCATGAATTTTTATGGATTAATATGTCTTCCTTCTAGTTCTTGCATGGATTTCTTTTTTAAGTTGTACGATTTTGCTATTTTATCCCATGCTTTTTGGTGTTGCCAAAGGGGGAGAAGATACGTAAATTGAGAAAACCAAAGGCATATATTAAGGTAAAGAGGGGGAGAATGAACTTCAAAATAAAAAGGGAGATTATATGAAACCTAGATCTTCACATTTTATATTAATCATAGATTAAGGAGGAGTTTCAATACTACACTTGTCTAAATACATGTTATACTAATCTTTTTCTCAATTTGAGTTTGTCATCATCAAAAAGGGGGAGATTGTGGAACCAATGCACTCTACGTAAAGAATATAAAGGTTCAACGATTTTGATGATAACAAACAAGCATGGAAAGAAAGCTTCAAAGTGAAACCATAAAAAAGAAGTCTAAAGAAGATCAAGACTCAAGCTTCAAGAGATGACTCTAAGTCCAAGCAATCTCAAATTAATATATGTTAAGACTTACGATTATTTGAGAAATTGATTTTTTACGTGAACAAAGCTCAAAGTATTTTTCAAATACATGCATTAAATCATTGTTTACACATTTAAATGTTTTCCTAGCATGAAAATCTATTTCCAATGTTTACCAAATGTTGAAAAGTATTTGAAATTGATTTAAATCAAGAGAAAACCAGTTTGAGACAAAATCCAACCTTTCAACCGGTTGGTAATCGATTACCCAAAAAATGGTAACCGATTACCCTTCATGGTAATCGATTACCATTCTTGGTAATCGATTACTCACCCAATGGTAATCGATTACTTACTATGCAGAAGATAAAATAACGGCTATAAAATGGCTAGTTTGCGAAAATGAGTAGGAAAAAGGCCATGGGGGCCCTCTATAAATGGAGATTACTGTTCCATTGAATGAATAACACTTCTTGATCATTATTGCTCATTTATATCATATTACTTGCATTATTCTTGTCTTCTTGATCATAAAATCTATTTAAGCTTTATTTTTGTGAGTGTCAACAACCATAGTTCTTCAACTTATATAATTTGTACTTTGAGAGTACTTAGCCATTGTTAAACACCTCCATTTGATTCCTTGAATAGTTAGGGGAGCGAACCCTATACACTTGAGAGGTCACCAAATTTGTAAGAAAATTTGGAGTGAAAAATTGTAAGGCATCAAGAGCCCGAAGTCTTGAAATGTTGTAGTGGTTTGTCAAGCACCCTCAAGCTTGATAGTTAGTAAAGAAATTTTGATCGAGCGGCTTCAGTCTAGACGTAGCTCTCGGTGGTGGTGACCGAACCAGGATACATCTAGTTGGCAATTTCTCTAACCTTAAACTCCTTACTTTAGTATTGAGATTGCATTTATAGATTGTGTTTATCTATTTGCTTGCTCACTATATTGATCACACACTTGCTCTCACACTTAGATTTTTCCTCATTAAATCATTTTATTGAAGAAACACTTTTTAAAATATCAAAGGAGGAACTTTATGAAAAGATTTTGTAAAACTCAATTCACCCCCTCTTGAGTATTGAAACCACTTGTCTAACAAATATATGGTAGATCTCCAGGCTAGCTTGAGATAAGGGATGAAACACTTTTAGTTGATGACGACTAGTGGAATACATGGATTTGGGCTCTGGGCTCAAGTTTATACTCAAGAGCAAGTGGGAGATTGTTGGGTTTTGCTTTTTCACTAAAGGCCAATAGACGCTAGTGTGTAAGAAGAGCCCAAGAAACTTAAAACATATTCTGCTTAGGGTTAAGATTTCTTGGAACCCATATATATTCTACACTTATGGTCATCAGCCTCTCAAGTCTTCACTTTGTAATTGTAGAAGCTGAGGTAAGGTCATCTCCCTGAAAGCGAGAGAGTGACCACACACTTCCTATTTTCCTTTGAGACATATTCTGGAAGATCTTCCATAATCCAGCTTCATGGAGGTTGTTCATGTTGCGGCGCTGAGGTGAGCAGTTCGTGAAGAGAAATCATTCAAAGGAATATTATGCACAAGATCTGCGCACCTATAAGTAATTGCAAACAATGATGATCCATTTGCATCCCGAACCACAATGGTCTAAACGCTTCCACTGATCTTGTAACTCCTACATCATGAGCACTTAACTATAATTTGGGCCGAAGCAACTTGTAACTTTGGAAATTGAGGCATGATTGGCTATAAAATAACCTAATATATTCACTTTCAGGCTTAATGAGTTACTTTGTATTTTCAGGGACCCAACACTATAAGAAATACAGCGCATAGCCACATTATTTTAACCACGGCTTTATATGGAGGGCCGATACTTTAATCACTTTGCGATCTCTTCAAGGGCATTTTAGCAAAGTAACACCTCAATATATCTATTTCACTTAGGGTTCTACATCTTTTCCCCGATAGTTTTTCTCTGACCTCCTTCGTCTTCTTCTGCTCAAGGACTTCACAAATTTTCATTATTCTCTTACGAAAACCATCATTTAGAATTCGCACAATGATGAACATGGCTCAGGGCTAAGACTAACATTGGTTGAATCGACGAAAGATGAGGCAAAGTACAATTTGTTTCCCGCGACAAAGTTTGGTGATGAGTCTGCTACATCAATTCCTTTCAGGTTTTGTTTCTTCAACCATTCTCAACTATTTTTTTAAGATTTTGGTTAGTTCACCTATTAAGTATTTGATCTGGTGGTTTATACAGGTCTTGGTAAAAATTTGGGGATCAAAATAAGCAACTTCACTTAGCTAATCTCTGTTGCTGCATGCACCATGTAGTGTGAGTATCATAAAAGTAATATAGACAAGGGGAGGGAAATGATGGAAAAAAGGTTGATTTGATTTGAAAAAAGATGATAAAATTGATGGTAAACTCAATTCAGAGGAGGTAACATCTAATGAAAAACTCATGTTTGTTGGCAAAGCAAGTGATGAGCATTCGCTCTACTCTTAGCTTGGGATTCATCTCGCAGCTTTGGGTGGACACTAACTCTGTGACTCATGAAATTAATAGCAGAATCTGTGTTTTTGTGCATTTTGTTAGCCTGTACTTGGAAAGCAAGTTGTTTTGGAATTTATTTATGACATTTTTTATTTTGCTGATATCATATATATTTGTGGGACTAAGAAATTTGTTTAATTATTTATTTTAATTTGTTATGAATTTCATTTCCAGTGGATGGTATTATTTGCACAGGTGAGGCCAAACTTGCTTTTTGGGGATTCAAATAAATTTCTTCTAGAGGATATTATCCAGGTATAATAGGTTTGGGATCAAGAGAGAAATTATCTTTTCTGATTTAGTAGGATTCATCATATTCTAACTTGAATGTGTATATTCTTGCTTCAAACATACTAATTTACTTACCCTCACTTCTACTTTATGTCACTTCTGGGGAGTTCTTTTGCCTGCAATAATATGAAAGATAATCACTCGGTTCTGATACTAGTGAATTATGGGGGTGCTTCTAAATCTTTTTGTCTGGAATTTCCAGTGTATTGTATGCACTAATGGAAAATTTGCTGCATTAGTTTTGTAACTTTGTCTTGTGGCTATATTGAAATGCTAATAATAAAATGGTGTACCTTGTTGCTTTGCCAGTAAGTGACTTGAGTATTTCACTTTATTGAGTGTTCTGCCTGTTCCTTTTTCAGGTTGGGGATGTTGTCCTTGTCGAGGATGAAAGTGTGATAGACAACGAATTTAAAATGATTGGATTGGAGACACTGGTATGTTTTACTATTTTATGTTACTTGAGCTTGTGAGTTATTTTCTTTTACATGATTTACTGGCTAATTCATTGTCTTGCAGAATATGGATAACAAGTCTTCTTTGATTATATGTGGTACTTAAACTCTGAAGTGTTGCTGAAATAATGCAGATAGTTATGTTTCATGCAAAGACCGAAATCATTTATTAGAGGGAAATTTTTATATTTCTTAAAGTATCTCGGCTTATAGCAGGGGATTTTCTTCCCATGGTTTATAAATTATGTGAATATTTAATATGATCTGATGTTTTTAGTTGTTTATTTATGGACTTGGTAAGGAGAATATAATCTTCGCTCTTTATGGGTATTTTTTTCTTCTTGCTGATGAGTAAATTTCTCTATTTGAATATTTATGAATGTGGATCTCAAAAATCTGATTTGGATGTGTTCAATATGTCATCACATTGATTATCCAATATAGGATTTTATTTTCCAGCTAACATTAGTAGTGGAGTTAGGAAACTTCACTTAGCTTGGCACTGATTGACACTGGATAACTTTAATGAATTTTTCTTAAATTTTTTCAAAATGAATTTGGCATTTGAGTTGGAAGTTGGTTACCTTGAAATTATGATTTTTCAGCTGTTGGCACCAAATTATATTTTTATTTTGGAGGAGTAGTCAACAACCCTTTCTTCAGGGTGTTTCTGTTTTGATTTTGTGAAGAAGAAGAGGGAGATGGGTACCAACTTGCACCAACTACTTAGAAAAAAGTGTCTCATCATTTTTACACAATTTGACTATGGACAATAATAGCATCAATGCTTTAATAAGTCCATCAGAAAAAGTTGGAGCTACATCTGCATACTCCCTTTCAGACTTTCTTGATGCAGTTGTTTGTGAAAGTGATAAGTTACATCATGTAGATATCAACCATATAGGGGTGTTGAATGTGCCCAGACCTTCAGATGCAAACTCCCAAAAAGATACTCAGAAGTCAAAGCTTCAAACTGAGCCACTAACCTTCATATTATTTTAATGTTTGAACTATCACACTTGTCATAACTTCAAAATGATTGCCTTTCAGATATTGGACACGTATCCTATTAGGTACTTATCAAATATCTTAAAATACTGATATCTTTCCATGTTTCAATTATTTTTTGAATTTTGTATCAACATGGTAGGAATTTAAAAACAAATATTTTAAATATTTGTATCTTCAGGTCATCCTAAGATCATTCTTATCAAAGCTGATAACATACTTCTGATTTTAAGCAATGTATGCCTTCTTAAACTTTGTAGTTATTGCATTTTCTGAAGTGAAAAAATAACGTCCAAATTTTTATATGATTTTGTCCAATTAAAATGAATAATATATCTTTCCCTTATCTTATAAGTTAAGGAGCTTTTGTAATTCTGTATAGACTGATTTTACTGATGGATGTATCCCTTAAAATGTTTTAAAAGTTATTACAGTATCATTAACCATCAATGAATAAATATTAAGTTAGATGACATAAGTAGAGCATAGCAGATAGTTTCTAATTAACTGTATTGAGTCATTTGATGTGTGTTATTTTTGTCATATTTTGATTGTCTAGTGTAGTTCTTATGATTAGGATTATTTAGTGTCATCATAAATAAAGCCGAGATATATTACGTTATTTGTCATTGTATGCATAACTCTGTTTCAAGCTCGTATGTTGATTGTTGCTGGTAGGTATCTGGTCTAGAATATGTTTCAAGTGGAAAACTCGTACAAATCAGATGTTTTCTCCTTACATTTGCAACTAAAAAATCATCATAATGTATATATTCAAGAAAGAAAGGTTTCTCTGTTTCTTTTCTCTCTCTGTGGGAGAGCAAGGTGCAATGGAACAACTCTTAAGTGTGTCTATCTTGTCATCATAGGTAAGGTCTTTCCTCACACGTGCTTCGAAGGAAGAAAATTTTGATTTTGTGGCTTGTCCAAGGCTCCATAATGAGTGTGATCCAAATAAGGTGACTCGCATGATAGCATTTATCGCAGCTTACATACAATGTTCAGCACTGTGGTTTATTTCTTTTAATAAAGTGCTTTGGCTCTTTTGCTAAGTAATTATTCACTTCTTCTTTTTTTCTTACAATTCGATGAAAGTTCTCGTGTTGTAAGATACATACTTTGTAGCTTAAATTTGTATAGAAACATATTCTAATATTTGTTTTATTTCCTTGGATCAGTAGCAAGATAGGAACTTCAAAATTGATTCGGACGTTGTTATTTTTTTTTATACAGGGTACACGATTAGCCACAGTTGTTACCATGGCTAACATTGAATTTAATGTAGCTAAAAAAATTGTTACCACACTCAAAATCATCGTGGCGAAGAGCAAAAATACCTGTGGCAAAATTAATGCGACGCCAGTTTCACGCACGGGCTGTGGAAGCGTGGCCAATTCACTTAGCCACGGGTTTAGTCATTGTTAGCCACGCTTTTTACCGTGGGAAAACCCTATATTTCTTGTAGTGCAATGACCATTTGGAAGTAGCTTAATTTAGGAAAGAAGCAAGCTTGGGAGAATAAAAAGAAGAAAAAGAAAAAAGAAGACAAAAAGTAGATAAAGAAGCAAAAAGCACACTGCGCCAACATCCTTGTTTGATAAAGCAGCATTGCAGCATGGAGACACACCAGAAGAGAAGAGGATAGGATTACAACAATTTGTGTCATCACAACACTAAAATTCAGCAAAAGAAGGAAGAAAATAAGCTCAAAGGAATATTTAGGGCTGAGCTGGCAGAGAGCACACCCCTGATTGGAGAGCAATTAATGTAATATGAATCATTGATTAATCAAGGGACGTGATCAACTAATGAGGGACACATCATCAACAAATTTGATTTTTTTTTCAAACAAATCATAATCATATTTGCTGCTTGATTTGGACCTGAATTTGATCATAATTTGTTATATTTCAAATTGCTACTTCGTTTAACTTATGTGTCATCTTATTAAACCATAATACTGGTTGATTTCAAACTTTTTGAATCAATTATTGGAATATGTGCAATTGGCCAACTATAAGTACATTGTATACGTTAATTTAAACTGAAATTGGTTTATTGGTATTTTAATATACAAATTTTGCATATAATTTTAAGGGGTGTATTGGATTTAGATTTTAAAGAACTTTAATGGATTGTTTTTAGATAAACAAATCATTGGTATCAATTAGGATTCTAAAGGATTGTAAAAAAGTCACGTGATATCCAATTAGGATTATAAAAGATTGTTTTAGAGTCCGTCAAAATCCAGTGGTATTCAATCAGGATTTTAAACAAAAGAAAAACAATATTGTGATATTAAAAAATATGACGATTTTAATGGATTATCTGTTAGTGTAGATTTTTTTGTGACTTTTTATTTAAAAACATAAATAACATCCTCTCTCATAATGTCACCGTAAGTTTAATTTATTCTTTCCTGGATTATGTTTTTCGGCACAAATCACAATCTGTCAGATTGTTCCCCTACTTCATCTGAATCTCATGGTCTTCCAAGAAAGTAGGAATCTTCTCCCCCATTTCCAATTTCGAACATTTTTTAATATTTATGGTGATTTTTTTCCAATAATAGTTATCCGTTGCAGAACCCAAATCTGAGTGCATATGAAGAGTGGCTTGAGTTGGAAGCTTTTTTAAAAGAACCGGAGTTTCTAAATTTGATTGCTTTTCTAAATATTAAGGAGTGGTTAGCAATGCAATATTTAGGGGGATTGGGGTTTGTTTCATTTTGAAGGCGAAGAAATGATTTATGAGGATTGGGAATTGTTCAATCTTCATCATGCATCATTGAGAAATGTAATTGAGAGGATATTTGACATTTTTAAATTACGATTCACAATTTTTAAGTCACCTCCTTTGTTTCCATTTAAAACACAAGCAGAGCTAACACACTTGTGTTAACATTTGTAGATCACTACAAAACTTTCTTTGCAGAGAATATTTTGTTCAGATGAACTTCTAATTGAACCAATAGATGTATCTTCATCTTCAGTATCACTAGTTAATGAATATGATAATGTTCAACCCATTAGTCAAACATAAGAGCAGGAACAAGAATATACTAATACATGAAGGGCTAGTATAACTTTAAATATGTGGAGAGATACTGCTTAGTTGGAGATAAAGTTACATTAAATTATTGATTTAGAAAATTATATTCATTTTTAATTTTTTATTAATATTATTGCATTTCTTTGTTATTTTTATTAACTTTTGTAATTTTGAATGTTTTTTGAAAATTCGTATGACTTTTAAAAATCTTATAAATTCATATTGTCCTTTCATATCTTATAAATTCTATTAAAATCCTTTAAAATTATAAAATATTGATTGTAAAAAAAAAAGTCTTTAAAGTCATTATAATTCTAGATAGTCTTTTAAAATTTATAATATTTTTTTCATCTCAAAATAGTCTTTTAAAATCCTATTCTAATTCACCCATAAGAGGAGGGTTATGTTTACAAACTAAATTTCTTACAAACTCTGACAACAATCTTAATCGTTGATTTCAATCAATCTAACAATTATAATTTATTGGATTATATTTATTTATTAATTATTAATTCCTAATAAATTATAACTACTAGAGTGACATAAATCAATAGTTAAGATTTGGTTATAAGAGTTTCTAAATAATTTAGTTTGCAAATATAACAATTCTCTATTTTTAATCAAAAAAGCTTATGTAAAAGTGACGATAATATAAACAATCTCTTGTGCTTACAACAATAGATTTATGGGAAAGGATTTGTTTATAATTTTTTTTTACAAATTACACTAACTATGACCGATCATACATTCTTGATTAGTGTGTAACAGGTCAGTAAAATTTGTAAGAGTTTCTAAACAAAAAATGTATAAATATAACATTTCCCAGTTTCCCTTAATTTATATCACACCCCAATATTTATTTAGCTTTGTTAAGAATTGACTGGGTTAATGGTGTTGAATAATCGATGGTACATACTTTATTTGAATTATTAAGTTTTAGAAATATATATGAATACATTTAGGGAATGCGTAAAAAAGTAAAAAATAATAGGAAAGTAGATAAGAAAGAAAAGAAGGCCGAAGGAGGTGTACTTTTGCTACACCTGTTTAGTAAGTCAACCGTGGCATTTTAGGGTAGAACCATAGAAGAAGACTATACTAAAGTCAATCCCAAATCTTAAGTGGAGCGGTGCTCTAAATTAAGTATAGAGCAAAATCTCTTTTGGATCTCTAGTAAAAAATATAGTCTTCACTTTCATTCCTTACAAAAAATATATATTTATATTATTTTTTTAGGGATTAAATTAGATCTTTATTGAATTTCTGAGGAACCGTAGTTTTAAAAAATTGGTGTAAAAAGGGACCAAATGTTGACTTTTTTGTAAGGGACAAAAATGAGAACCGTATTTTTTGCTAGGGATCCGAAAGGAACTTTACTCTTAAGTATGTGAAGAGTAACAAGTGTTAGATGCTAAAAGGGTGCACAAGAGCTACACACACGTAAGATACCCTTCTATGCGGCAGTGAAGGAGGGAAATTTCTTTGGTGCTACGGATGCACCGTAAATTCGGTGCATCTTCCATTAATATTGTGACACGTGTCTTACTTTTGTCAAATCAATAATAAATAATTTATTTTAAAATTAGGAGAGAGAGTGATTTGAAATAAAGTAAGACACGTGTCACAACGTGAGTGGAAGATGTACCGAGTTTTCGGTTCATCTGTAGTATCAAATATATTCTCATGAAGGAGAGGTTGCATATAACCATTGGGTTGGTCATTTGACAAGAAAGTAAGGAAAGGAGGGGGTATTTCAACCATTTTTAATTAGGAAGTTTATATTTATAATTTTATTTTTTTTATAAATTTTTATAAATTAAATTATGTACGAGATAATCAATGGTTAAGTTAAATTATAATTATTTATTTACCAAAAAAAATTATAATTATTTTATAAAACTCATTAATTAATTATTAATTCATACTAAATAATAATCGTTGATTAACGGAAATTAACGCACTCCATTTATTATAAATTGAAACACTCCTTATGAAACTTCTTTAATACATATAATAATAATAATAAAAATTAAGGAGGGGCAACCGCCAATATATCCACGCCCCTCCTTAGGTCTGCCCTTGCTTATTATGTAAATCGAACTTGTTATCCCAAAGTCGCATGAAAATTTACCAAACGGTGAGCATAATCATGTTGGAAAAAAAATCTAACATGAATCTAGATTCTATATCCAATGAACAATTTAGGGGAGGTTCAATGTCAGGAGTTATTTGCCTTATGATGGTGTAAACTTATATGAGAAATTGTAGTTTCATATTCAACAAGTGTGTTCACTACAAAAAAAAACATGTTATTTGTCACAGACAATTTTCATCGCAAACAAGGAAAATTCAGTCGCAAATAGGGTTTGCGACAGAATCTATGAGGTGACAATGATCGAAGCAAATTGTTGGTTTGCGCAAAATCTATGAGGTGACAATGATCGAAGCAAATTGTTTCATTGTAAACGATATTTGCTATGGCAATTGGGCGATCAGAATTCCCTACCAAATTGTGAAGGAATTTTTTTGATGAAAAATCTTAGTATTTTGTCGCAATAAGCAGACATGTTGAGGTTGGGACTCGGTCGCAATCTGCAACAGATTTTGCCATTGCAAAATTACGACCGAATTAAATGAACAAACCATCTCAAAATTGCGATGGAAATAAATGAACAAACCATTGCAAATTTGAGACGAAAATATTATTTTACTCCATTGCATAATTTGCGACGAAATACAAATCATTTCCATCGTAAAACTTGCGATGGAATTGGTAACATAATGTCGTTGCAAATCTGCAATGGGCTGAACCATATCTGTCGCAAATTGTCTCTCAAATTTTGAAAAATCTTCACAAATGGACGAATTAGGAAAGAAAAGTTTTTGATAATTATTTAATTTCTAACTGTAAACAACAATCACTCAAGTGAAAATAAAATATGAATGAATAAACAATACTAGATATCCCAATTTAAATAAAAAAGTGTATCAACAAAAGTAAACAACATCAATCCTAAAAAATTAAAAAAATTATACGTAAACAAAACAAAATATAAACAATATTATTTCTAAACAAAATAAAAATGTTGCAAACAAAACGAACTAAAAACAATTATAATAATAAATAATGTCTCTAAAATAGCAGCTAGTCATCTTCATCAACCAGACTCGATCCCTTATTCATCTTATTGTTCTTCCCCTTCTCCTTCATTGGGAGCTGGAGTTGTTACTGCATTTGCCTTATCATATCTGCTTGCTGATTCAGCTGATGTGTAATAGCATTTAGTTGCGCCTCTAGTTGGGACATCTTCTCCTTATGTTCGACGTCCATGCTATGAACCAATGCCTTCATCTTTTTAATCTCATCTGCAAATACATCATCATAAATTAAGTTTTTTGTACTTAATTTAAAAGGATTAGGGAGTGAAAATGTAAAACAATTAATTATGTGCTTTTACCTGCAGAAATACCTCCAACCTGGCTGGAAGGGCGCTTGATAGGTGATGTGCCTCTGGCATATGTTGTTTTCCAAGCTAAAAATGATGAAGATTAAGTCATAAAAGAGCACTTTATATACATATTTGCTTATTATATTGACTTTTTCATTTCAATGATATTTCTCACCTATTTATTATGTTTATATAGGGAGAAAAGGTAGAAGATATGAAAGTATAAAAAGCATGGTGGCGCGAATCAACACGATTGGAAGTTCTGAACAAGTTTTCCCTGGGCCATGTTCCCGAAAAATGGCGCTACTTGGCGCCAGCTGGGTTGCATGCCTACTTCCAGAGAAGTGGCATGGTTTTGCGCCACTGTGGCGCGGTTCCGCACCAGTTTGCGAGAAAAAAATCGTCGTGTTCTGAAAGGGTAAATTTGGAAGAAGCGAACGACAAGTATAAAAAGAACGCTATGAGGGATTATTACACACTTTTCGACGATAGAGAAAAACAAGGATTCCAGAAGGAGGAGAAGAGAAGAGGATTGTTCTTAGCTTCTCTTTGTAATTAAATTCTTTATCTTTATCTTTTATAATTGGATATCAGCCATGACCATGGTTGGCTAGTACTCTTTAATGTAGTTAGGGTCACAAACCCTATGTGAACCCTTTTTGCGATGGATTGAATCAATTTTGCTCGTTTATTATAATATATTTTATTTTTACCCTGTGCGTATTGTTTATTATTTCTGTTAGACTTGATCAACCTAATAGGAGATAATAATTCGGGAATTAGGATTCGCAATAGGAATATTGGGGTTTTGATTTTGAACGGGGGTAAAGTAACAATTTATGCATGCTCTAGGGATAGACTTGTGTGAGTTGCAGTCGTTTAAATTATTGTGGTTAATGCTTAATTTCATGCGGAATTGCTAAGGAATTAGGATTCCAATTGGATTAAAAGGTTAGATTGCCAAGGGATTGGAATTTAACTAATTATTTTGAGATAATAATTTGTCTGAGTTATTAAATTGAATGAGCATTGTCAATCAATCCAAAGTTTAAAGTGGGGATCATATGATGCGTGTACCTTAGCTGCAATGCCTTTTAATTATTCTCTTAAAAATCGATTTTTATTTTTACCATTGCTTATTGAATTGAAAATTATAAATTTTAAATATTTGTCTTTATTTTACCATTAATTCACTATTTTTCTAAACAACCGAATTTTTCAACTTAAGGGGACTGATTATTGTGGTACTTGGTTTACAATCCCTGTGGAGACAATACTCTACTCATTCATTATATTACTTATGCGATCGGTATACTTGTCGATGATCATCAAGTTTTTAGCGTCATTACCGGGGATTGTTAATTCCAATATTATAAATAACCGTTGATCTTTGAGATTGGATCTTTATTTTTTATTTTATTTTATCTTATTCTATCTTGTTCTGTGTTCTGCAGGTGCTATTAACCAATTTTTCTGAGTTTTATGTGAGGTAGACTTCCCCCTAAAGACTTTGTATTTGATCCTGAAATTTCAAGGACTGAGAGGAGACTGAGGAAAGTTGCCAAGCAGTTACTTTGGGAAGAATTCAAGAGCGTACCTATACAACCAAAACAAAAGATGGCAGATAATAATAATGTTGGTGGCAGAGGTCACAATGCAAATAACCCACCTCCAAGATTGTTGGACACCATTCTGACTCTGGTGTTCGATAGGCCAAATTCAAGTATACTCATGCCGACGGTGGAGGCAAACAATCTTGAGCTAAAGCCAGCTCTAATTAATTTTGGTGGAGAGGGCTCAATTTTCTAGTGCTGAAGGTGAAGACCCTCATGAGTTCATAGATCGATTTCTGATGATCTGTAACACTATAAAGCGTAACAGAGTGTCTACTGATGCTATCAGGCTCCGATTGTTCCCTTTTGCTGTAAAGGAAAATGCTCTCAGATGGGTAGAAAGGCAGCCAGCCAATAGTATCATGACTTGGGAAGATTTGTCAACAAAGTTCTTCACTGAGTTCTTTTCTATGGAGAAGTACAACCAGCTTGAAGGAGAATCATTGTGTGCAACCTGGAATAGATTCCAGGAACTTATCATAAAGTGTTCGCACTATGAAGGAGATGATGATAGAAACGTGGCCATCTTCTTTAATGGCATATCTCCTGAAATAAGGCTAGTGATTAATAGTGCAGCTGGTGGTTCTATTCGGCGACTTGATAAAGAAGTTGGCCAGAAATGAGAATGAGAGTTTGTCGGCTCAAACAAAAAGAGGAGTGATAAAGCTGGAGAGCAATGACGCTATGCTTGCTGAACAAAAGCTGTTGTCCAAAAGGTTTGACAGCTTGAATAAAAAGTTTGAGAAACTGCAAGCGTCAAAGGTTCAATCAACTCCTGTGGTTTATGAATATTGTAAGGAAGCTCATGAGTCTAATGAGTGCCCTACTCTTATGAGTGATAATCCACAGCAGGTGCAAGTGAATGGGGTTTGGTATGAACAGAAGCCCCAACAAATTTTTTCAAGAAGTCAGAACTTTAATTCTGGGAGCAATTTTCAGAGGAGAGTTCAAGGAGGTGGTCTTGACTGTAGTTCTAACAATTATCTGCAACCTCCCCCTCTTCCGCAAAAGGAGCCTTCTGAGCTAGAGAAAGCTATGTTACAGCTTTCTAAGACTACGAATGACCAGATTCTGACAACAAATGCTTTTATCAATGAAGCTAGAGCACATAATAAGAATCAAGATGCTTCTATCAAGAATCTGGAGGCCCAAATTGGTCAATTGTCCAAGCAAGTTTCTGAGAGACTTCAAGGAACATTTCTTAGTGACACAATTGTGAATCCCAAGGAGTACTACAAGGCTATAATGACCATAAGTGGTAAAATGCTTCCATCTCCTGAGGTTAAAGAGAATATTGATGAGGCAAGCGAGCCTGAAAAAGAAAGTGAAAAACCTGCTGAAGTGGTAAATCCAGTTGAAAGAAAAACAGAAAAGGAGAAAGAACAGGATGTGATTGTTAAGAAGAAGCATGAGATGAGTCCTGATTATGTGAGAGCCATGGCACCTTATCCTGAAAGATTCAAGCAAGATGCTTAGAAGCAGTAATATGCCAGGTTTCTTGACATTTTCAGAAAGCTGCACATTAATATCCCTTTTGCTGAGGCTCTGGCTAATATGCCCAATTATGCCAAGTTTATGAAAGACCTCTTATCAAGGAAACACAAGTTGCAAGAATGCCAGACTGTGACACTCACTGAAGAGTGTAGTGCAATAATACAGAAGAAGTTTCCTCCTAAGCGTCATGATCCAGGGAGCTTTAACATTCCAATTGCTATTGGTAACACGGATGTTGGCAAAGCTTTGTGTGATCTCGGGGCGAGTATAAATTTGATGCCTTTGTCTGTGTGTAAATCTTTGGGAATATCTGAGCTCAAACCTACTTTAGTTTCCTTACAACTTGCTGACAGATCTTTGAGTAAACCCACTGGTATAATTGAAGATGTACTTGTGAAAGTGGATAAGTTCATTTTTCCAGCAAATTTTGTGGTGTTGGACATGGAAGAGGGAACTGAAATGCCTCTTTTTTAGGAAGACCTTTCTTGGCTACTGCTCGTGCTATGATTGATGTTGAACAAGGGAAGCTCAAGTTAAGGATGAATGATGAAACCATCACTATCAATATTTTTGATTCTATGAGACAATCTTCTGACAAAGGTGATTGTTTCAGAATTGATGTTTTAGAAAAAGTGGTGAAAGAAGAGGAGTCTTCTAGTCAGGAGTTTGATGGAGAACTTGCGGTGCGTGATGTTGTTCCTTTTGAGGAAGAAAATAGTGTTGTTTTTGAAGTTCTTGAAAAGAAAGATTCTGACAAAGAAAATAGTGCCCCAAAAGTAGAGTTAAATGAACTGCCTGAAACTCTCAAATACATCTTCTTGGGTGAAAAGGAGACTTGTCCCGTTATCATTAATAAAGGGTTATCATCTGAGCAGGAAAGGAATTTGATCGAAGTGCTGAAGAAACATAAGACTGCCATAGGGTGGTCTATTTCTGATTTGAAGGGAATAAATCCTTCTTTTTGTACTCACAAAATTCTCATGGAGGATGATGTTAAAACTGTGAGGCAACCTTAAAGGAGGCTTAATCCTACAATGAAGGAGGCGGTGAGAAAAGAAGTGGTGAAACTTCTTGATGCTGGCATGATTTACCCAATTTCAGATACTGCTTGGGTGAGTCCGGTGCAAACTATTCCAAAGAAGAGAGGCGTCACTGTAGTCCACAATGAAAAAAATGAACCAATTCCAACCAAAACTATTACTGGTTGGAGAATGTGTGTGGATTACCGGAGGTTGAACGCAGCCACAAGGAAAGATCATTTTCCACTTCCTTTTGTTGATCAGATGTTAGAAAGATTAGCTGGGCACACTTATTATTGTTTCCTGGATGGGTATTCTGGGTACAATCAAATTCCAGTGGCACCAGAGGATCAGGAGAAAATAGCTTTCACTTGCCCTTTTGGAGTGTTCGCATATAGACGGATGTCGTTTGGTCTGTGCAATGCACCTGCTACATTTCAGAGATACATGCTCTACATATTTTTTGACATGGTGGAGAAAACTCTTGAGGTATTTATGGATGACTTTTCCATTTTTGGCTCTTGTTTTGATATATGTTTGCATAATCTGACTCATGTTTTAAAAAGATGCTAAGAAACTAATCTTGTACTTAACTGGGAGAAGTGTCATTTCATGGTACAAGAGGGAATTGTGTTAGGCCATAAGATATCTGGGAATGAGGTTGAGGTTGATGAGGCAAAACTTATGTTGATTGAAAAACTTCCCCATCCTGTTAATGTGACTAATGTTAGAAGTTTTCTAGGACATGCTGGTTTTTATAGAAGATTTATCAAAGATTTTTCTAAGATAGCTACACCATTGAGCCAACTCATAGAAAAGGATTGTGAATTTAATTTTGATGATGCATGTCTGAAAGCTTTTAATTTGTTGAAAGATAAGCTCACTACAGCTCCTATCCTTGTAGCTCCTGATTGGAGTTTACCTTTTGAGCTTATGTGTGATGCCAGTGCTTATGCCATTGGTGTTGTCCTTGGCCAACGTAAGAATAAATTTTTACATGTCATATACTATGCTAGCAAAATTTTAAATGAAGCACAAGTAAATTATGCCACAACTGAAAAAGAAATGCTAGCAGTAGTATATGCACTGGACAAATTTAGGTCTTATTTGTTGGGGTCCTAGGTAATTGTTTTTACTGACCACTCTACTATCAAGTATTTGATGACTAAGCAGGATGCTAAGCCTCGTTTGCTAAGGTGGATGCTCTTGTTTCAAGAGTTCGACTTGGAGATCAGAGACAATAATTCTGGTGTAGAAAACAAAGTGGCAGATCATTTGTCACAAATTCAGGAGAAGGAACTGCAAGATGGATCTGAAAAAGAAATAAATGACACCTTCCCTGATGAGAGAGTGATGGCTATTTTTGTGCCTCCTTGGTTTGCATACATTGCCAACTACAAGGTGATAAGAGAGTTGCCACCTAACCTTACTAGGCAACAATAGAAAAATTTTCTGCGGGATGCACTGAAATTCTATTGGGATGACCCTTATTTGTATTTCCAATGTGCTGATGGAATCATACGGAGGTGTGTACCAGAATTTGAAGTGCATGAAATCCTATGGCATTGCCATGCATCAGACTACGGAGGACACTTTGGAGGTAATATAATTGCTCGAAATTTTTTACAGAGTGGTTATTATTGGCCTACTTTATTTAAAGATGCTAGAGATTATGTTGAGAGGTGTGACAAGTGCCAAAGAGCTGGCAATATTTCCCTAAAGGATGAAATGCCTCTGAATAGCATATTAGAGGTAGAACTTTTTGATGTATGGGGTATAGATTTCATGGGACCATTTCCATCATCTTATTCCAACCAATATATTTTGGTGGCTGTTGATTATGTGTCTAAGTGGGTTGAGGCTGTTGCTCTTCCCACTAATGATGCTAAAGTGGTGGTGAGTTTTGATGCACTCCGGCAAGTATACCGATCGCACAAGTAATAAAGTGATAAATACAGTTCGTCTCCACAGGGATTAGATCTAATATCAAGTAAAATTTTTCTTAAAGAATGGAAGTTTTTCAAATAGGGTTTGTGTGACAAATATTGTCAAATTGAGTGAAATTAAAAATAAAGACTTGTTTTTGTGTTTTTGAATTGAAAAAGAAAACAATACAATTGAAAATTGATTTTTAGAAAAATATGAGAAAAGTATTGTAGCCAGGGTTCATTCACCAAACGATCCCCGCTTTTTACTCCAGATTGATTTATAAAAATCATTTATATAATTACTCAGATAAATTATCATCTAAAAGATTTAATAGTTAACCCTCAATTCCTTGCAGGGTTAACCCTTTAATCCCATGAGAAACCCCAATTCCTTGCAATGTTTCTCATGGGATCAAGCAATGGGCGCGATAATTTAGGCATCTGCAATCGTATACAAGTCTATTCCTAGCACGCATACAGATTGTTATCTTACCCCCTTTCGAGATCAAAACCCCAATATTCCTATCTAGGATTTTGATCCTCAGAATATCCCCAACTATCAGATTGATCAATTCTAATAAAGGGAATATAAAATTCGCACAGAGTAAAGATAAAGATAATTATATAAAATAAAAAATCACAAATCAATCCTTCATGTCAAGGGTTCACATATGGATCGTGACCCTGACTACAATAGAAATGATCTAGCCGATCAACATCATGATCGCTGATCTAAAATTCAACATAAAATTAAAACAAAAGATAAAGAAATACTAGATGTAGATGAAGAACGAAGAACATCCAATGCCCTTCTCCTCCAATCTTCAGATCTGTCTCTTAACCTGTATCTGTGTTTTTCCTTTTTTTAGATCTGCCAAGTCTGCTGACCTAATTCAGCAAATGTCACATTTATAATATTCTCTTCTCCTTCCAAAAATGCCCTCAGAAAAGACGGAGATCTGTTCCCGCAAACCCGCGCTGGTTGGCGCCACTTTTGCACACAAATGGCGCTAGTTAGCGCCACTTTCACTATTCATTGGCGCTAACTAGCGCCACTTTCACTATTCATTGGCGCTGACTAGCGCCACTTTCACTATTCATTGGCGCTGGTTGGCGCCACTTTTTCAATATATATGGCGCTAGTTAGCGCCACTTTTACTATTCATTGGCGCTAACTAGCGCCAACTCCCTTGACTTTTAGGCGCTAGCTAGCGCCAGTGCACTGTCTTGCGGCGCTAGCTTGCGCCATTTCCTTTGTAATTTGGCGCTCCCTTGCGCCAATCTTCTGTGTTATTGCGCTGAGAAGCGCCACTTTCTTTCGTAAATGGCGCTAGGTTGCGCCAAGGTTCTGTCTTGTTGCGCTGAGGAGCGCCACTTTGTTGCTACCTCACGCCACTTTGATGTCCTCGCTGCAAAGTTCGTAATCTGGTGTGGTTTTTGTGCCAATTTGGTGCTGACCCGCGCCATGCTTGGAACTCATAGTGTGCTATAACCGTGGAAAATTGCATTAACAGGTTTTTTTTTATAATTCTTCATTTATTTTCCCTGTAAAAATACAATTAAAAGGTGAATATTATTGACATTCAAAGAATCAATATAATTAGCAAATATGTATTTAATTTGCTCTCTTATGACTCAATTCTCGTCAATTTTATCACAGAAAAATCACACTTGCCAGAGGCACATCAAGTTTTATGAGGAAGAGCATCTTCACTCGGTTTGGTGTTCCTAGAGCCATTATTAGTGATGGGGGAACACACTTTTGCAATAAGCAGTTTGATAGTTTGCTTGCAAAGTATGGAGAGAATCATAGGGTGGCTACACCTTACCATCCTCAGACTAGTGGACTAAAGTTTTATCAAGGAGGACCTGTGAGGAGAGACATTGAGACTTTGTCTTTCAGGGTAAACAGCACTTGAAAAAGGTAACCTTCAGGCTCGTGACGTTAAACAAGCGCTCATTGGGAGGCAACACAATGTAGAGTTTATCTTTAAAAGTTAATTGTCAAGAAAAAAATGCAGTACTAGTACCAGGGAACCGGCGTGGCTCTGCGCCACGCTTGCGCGAGTCCGCGCGGTTTCCCAATATAAAGGACAGAGAAACGGCACGGTTTCGTGCCACTACTGCACGGTTCCGTGCCATATTTTTTTTTCCTAACGCTGCCATTTTGGCAAGCGTGCCCTAATCTAACCTCCCCCCACTTCCCTCATCTCCCGCAGCCCCCATTCCCCTCTTTCGTTTTCATTTTCTTCTCTTCTCTCTTTTATTTCTTCTTCCTTCTTCTCTTCTTCTCATTTCTTCGATCTATTTTTAGTCTCCCATCTTATTTTCCTTTTTTTCTATTTTTATTTTTCTTCTTCTTCTCACTCTCCCTCACATATTTTTCTTTTCATTTCAACCACCATAAGTCACTCATACACCAAGCACCATCTTCCACATATTTTCTCGTCATTGTTCATGGAACCCAAGTTAATTTCTTCATCTTTTTGAATTTGTTATTTTGGTTTGATGAACTATGAGCATGATTATATCTGAGTATGTAGTGTTTTGATTTAAAATTTCATATTTATGATGTATCTGGGTGTGGGTGATCTGTGTATGGGTGTGGGTGTTTTATATGGGTGTTTTGGGGGTTTTCATTATCATGTGGTTATTTTGTATAATATATGTATATATGTGTGGTTGGAAAATTTTGATTCATACTGTGATGAATATTTTGCTCGGTGATTTAGTTTGAGAGTAACTTGGGAATAATTTCTGTGATATAATCTGATATTAATCTGGGAATGGTTAGTACATATAGTCTGTGATTCAAGAATTTGCATAAATTTCACCATGTATATAAACCTTTGCTCTATGATTTGATCTAAGATAAATCTGGGAATGATTTCTATCATATGTCTGATTGGTTTTATTGTCTATACCTGTGTATTGGATTACTTTTCTAATTTTCAGAATACCAAGGGTAAGAAACCAATAGGCGATTGAAAAAAGAAGAGAAAAGCTTCTCATGATTTGGATGAAAACAGATTTGTGAGCATGGAAGCTCAAGACAAATATTATGATCTTTATGAAGGCAAATGATTCATCCATGAGAGAAACATTGATCTGGATATGCCTGAAGATAATCCCATTATGAGATCAATCAACAGAAGGCAATGGGGAGTTCTGGTTAATTATGTTGAGGACGCCTCGGGGGCAATTGTCAAGGAGTTTTGTGCAAATGAAGAACTGGAGGATTTACACTTGACCAAGACATCCAGGGTTCGAGGTGTTGATGTTCATTTTGATACAACTACTATTGAGTACTACATTCTGACAAATTTCAATCAAACTACTTCTTGTGAGTATGTTTCATTGTATAACAGGATGCTGCCTTCAAGACACAAGCTGTATCGAGATGACTTCCCTCAGTTAACTGAAATGGTCAGGACAGGGATTACCACCCCATATTCAAAGTGGGAAACTAAGGCTGGTGGCATTCCTGAAAAGTTGAATATGAAAGAGCTGATTAGTGAATGCCGCTTTTGGCATAATTTTGTGAATGTTAATATCCTACCCTCCTCCAATTTGTCCGATGTGAATATTGAGCGGGCTTCTCTATTGTACATCCTTACTGGAGAGGAGAGACTGAACATTGTTGCTGTATTATCTGAGAGGAAGTGTCACATGGTGACAGGTAGCAGAAAAAAAGAACTTTTGGGATTTGCTTCCTTAATCAATCATTTGTGTACTAGGGTAGGGGTGTATATTCCTGATGATGAGGAGTTGGATGTAAAGCCTGCATCAGAGATGACTCTTACTACCTACATAGATTGCTGCAATAAATCTGAGGTTGAGTTCAGGAACAGAGCCAATGCTGTTGGAATTGGCAGGTCTGCTTCTCCACGTATACCTCGTGTGCCTATTCCACTTCCCGAGCCTGCTGCTTTTAATGCTCATGCTACTCCTGATGCTCCACAAGGAACTCCTCATGGATTCGATTTCTATGGACTGCAACAACAACTTTCTCGGATATCTATCCAGAAAGAAGTGCTTATTATGCAGGGGGAGTATACACACAGATTTATGGAGCAGGCTTATCCTGGTGTACCCTTCAGTACATTTCAGCCTGTGTATCTTGAGATTCCTCCTCTTTATGTCTATCAGCAATAGTATCCTGCTCCACCACCAACTGATGTACCTATGCCATCACAGCCATTCATGGATCCACAGTTATATCGTCCTACTACTGAATTCTCCAGTGCTACTAGGAGGATGGTCGTTGATGACATTGACGATGAGGATGAGTGATATCTCCTTGTTGACAGAGATTTATTGTAGATATTTTAGTTTAATTTTGTCTTTTGCTATTTGTAGTGGTGACTTTTAGGTTGATGTTAAGGTCACCTAGACTATCTTGTGGTTTGTTATGTCTCATATACTCTGATGTTTTTATTATGCGGATTATAGTTTATTCTATATACTACTATTTGTTCCATAGTGCAGATAGTTTGTTAATCTTTGGATTTAATTATTGCTGGAGACAACAATTCTTTAAATATGGGAATGGTAGGCTTTGGTAAAGCACTCTGGAACTGCAATTCTTTTTATCAGGGAAGATATTCTAAAGTCTTTACATTTTATTTTTAGTTAGTTATTTTGTGTTGCTCTTATTTAAAAAAAAAATTGGAAACATATTTCTTGAGCAACTCTCAGGTTTAAATGTGCTTACCCAGTTAACTTGCTTGATTGAATCTTAGGAAGTATGTTGTATGACATTTTGGCATGACATTGCATAGGTATAATTGGATTACATGATTGCTTGTTTGTCTGAACTGATGTTGTGAAATTCTAATAATGTTTGAGGTTAATTTTCATGAGTCTATATGGATACCATAGCTGTGAGGTTTGAGCTTAAACACTGGGTTTTCTTGTTGAGAGACCTCAATGTTGTAACACTCTAGAACTTGATCTGTTTCTCTGTAATGCATGCATTGCTTGAAATGATAAAGGCATTTTGTTCTTGTTAGCTTATGGCCAAAATAACCCACCTTTATGAAATTTTTCCATTGCTAGCCCCTCGAGCCTGGACATATTTTGTTGATAAATGACCTGTGACCTAATTGATGGCTTAGCTTATATCCATGTGACTTACCTTGATAGAGATTGAATTACTGATGTGTTGAAAATAAAACAAAGAAATTGAGGTAAGCTCCACAAAGGTCAAGTAATTAGGGGATGTAGATTTCATCTGTACCCTTATATAAAAAGGAGAAAAAGATGGATAAATATGCATAAAAGTTGGCTGAAAGGAATTAATTCCCGAAATTGTGTGGGAATGTTAGTGGAGAAAAACCATTGAGTTGAATGTGCTAAATTGAAAGAGTACCAGTTCTTCAATCTCATTATTGTTTGAGCTACTATCCATATATTCCTAACCTTTTAACCCGCCAAGATACAACCTGTAAAGTCCTTTTGATCAACTGGTGCATGTGTTTGATTTTTCATTCTTAAGAATTTTGAGAATATGATCAAGCTTATGGTAGTGTTATAGCTGTGTTGGATTGAGTGCTCATTATACCCTAAAATACTGAGTGTTGAGTGAATATTAATTATACTTGTGAGGGGTAATCAATGTAGACTTGTATCTTTAAGAAGCAGATGACATTGTCGGAAATTTATGATGTTGGATCAGTCATGCTTAGTATATTATATCTGAGAGTATCTATGTATTGCTATGCTGGATTAATTGATTGTTTCCTGGATTGAGTCTTGTACATTGCTGGGGACAACAACATTTAAATCTGGGAATGATTTGATGTGCCTCTGGCATATGTAGTTTTCCAAGCTAAAAATGATGAGGATTAAGTCATAAAAGAGCACTTTATATACATATTTACTTATTATATTGACTTTTCCATTTCAATGATATTTCTCACCTATTTGTTATGTTTATATAGGGAGAAAAGGTAGAAAATATGGAAGTATAAAAGCTTGGTGGCGCAAATCAACACGATTGGAAGTTCTGAACAAATTTTCCATAGGCTATGTTCCAAAAAAATGGCGCTACTTGGCGCCATAGTGGCGCGGTTTGGCGCCAGCTGGGTTGCACGACTACTTCCAGAGAAGTGGCGCGGTTCTGCTCCACTGTGGTGCGGTTCCGCGCCAGTTTGCGAGAAAAAAATCGTCGTGTTCTGAAAGGGTATATTTGGAAGAAGCAAACGACAAGTATAAAAAGAATGCGGTGAGGGTTTATTACACACTTTTCGACGACAGAGAAAAACAAGGATTCCAGAAGGATGAGAAGAGTAGAGGATTGTTCTTAGCTTATGTTTGTAATTAAATTCTTCATCTTTATCTTTTATAATTGGATATCAGCCATGACCATGGTTTGCTAGTACTCTTTAGTGTAGTTAGGGTCACAAACCCTATGTGAACCCTTTTTGCGATGGATTGAATTATTTTTGCTCGTTTATTTTAATAATTTTATTTTTACCCTGTGCGTATTGTTTATTATTTATGTTAGACTTGATCAACCTAATAGGAGATAATAATTTGAGAATTAGGATTCGTAATAGGAATATTGGGGTTTTGATTCTGAAATGGGGTAAAGTAACAATTTATGCATACTCTATGGATAGACTTGTGTGAGTTGCAGTCGTTTAAATTATCGTGGTTAATGCTTAATTTCATGCGGAATTGCTAAGGAATTAGGATTCCAATTGGATTAAAAGGTTAGATTGTCAAGGGATTGTGATTTAACTAATTATTTTGAGATGATAATTTGTTTGAGTTATTAAATTGAATGAGCATTGTTAATCAATCCAAAGTTTAAAGTGGGGATCATATGGTGCGTGTACCTTAGCTGCAATGCCTTTTAATTATTCTCTTAAAAATCTAGTTTTTTTTTTACCATTGCTTATTGAATTGAAAATTATAAATTTTAAATATTTGTCTTTATTTTACCATCAATTCACTATTTTTCTAAACAACCGAATTTCCAACTTAAGGGGACTGGTTATTGTGGTACTTGGTTTACAATCCCTGTGGAGACGATACTCTACTCATTCATTATAATACTTGTGCGATCTGTATACTTGCCGTTGAGCATTAATAGGCTTCAATCAGCTGGCATATCCTCCCAGCTCGAACACACTGCCTCCTGCTTGGCCCTATCCTCTTGGAGCTTCTGATAGTTCTCCTACAAGCAAAAAAATAAAAAATAAAAAACAAATGTGGACAATTAAAATTAAATTAAAGCTCATAGTCCAAACAAAAGTGAAGTAATAAATTCAGTTTAATTTGACTCATGCATACCCCTAAAGTTTTGGATCGCTATGAATGTAGGATAATGTGCTAGGTAAATAGCTGAACGACTGTCGCAAACACGACTAAAGTAAATGAAGGTCTTGGAACAAGAATTGCACCCATCGGAGCTCACAATAGAGGCTAGCAAGTGCCCTATATTCAGTCAATGAGGAAGAACCACTTATAGTCGACTGCTTCTTGGACTTCCACGCAACCAAGGCAGACCCAACTAAGATGCAAGATTCGATGACAAATTTATGTGTATATGGGCATGTAGCATAGCTCGAATCAACGAAAGTTTGAACACGAAGATCATTAGTGGCTGGCTAGCTGCAAAGAACAAATTAGTACCAGGGGTACCCTTCAGGTATCAGAGAATGTGCTTTGCTGCACTACAATGACCATCAATTGGTGAGCAAAATATTGGCTCAAATGATGGACCGTATAATATATGTCAAGCCGGGTGATGGTGGCGTAAAGTAGACGAACAATTAATTGCCAATAAGGAGAAGGATCAATAAGGGAGTGCCTTGCGAAGAATTGAGCTTGGCAGTGGTGTCCATAGGGGTAGTGATTGGCTTGCATGCGAAGAGTCTCGAATTAAAAACAACCTCCAACGCATATTTGCATTGGTTGAGAATAATGCCACGTTAAAAGCGAGATACCTCTAAGACAAGAAAATAACGAAAATCACCCAGGTCTTTGATACGAAAGGAGGCATGTAAGAGACATTTAAAATAAGTCATTACCACAACGAACAATATCGTCCATATATACAAGTAAAATGGTGAACACAGATTGCTTCTATAATGTTAATACATAAATGATCAGCATAAGCCTGCTGATGGCCAAGCAAAAGTAGAAATAACGATATGTGAAATAAGGGAAAAATGAGATGAGAATACAATTTTAGATACACCGTTAAAAATCACCTGTATTATTCCTTCTGGGGCGTTTGGTGTAGAGGAGAAAATTTTTTTATCCGGGAATCACGATTTTCAGAAATATGATGGAAACATTCAGTTTACGATAATATCCGAAAATAAAAAAATTTAGAAATATTTAGTTTCCCAGAAATTCTAAAAAATACCTTGTACCAAATGCCTCTTTAGTCTATGTAATTCATCCTACTAGTTAGTGGGGAAATTCTTATTTACTCTAACTCTATGAAAACATAACGTGTGGCACTACACAATTATAAATATTATTAACTTACAAATAATATAATTAACTTATGTGAAAATATTTTCTCATGTTGCATGAGAATTCAATTCTCATGTTGTGATTCCTTTGATTTGCGTGTAAAGCTTTTCTTTTTTTCTTCTTTTTTATAATAAATATGGGGACCACCACTAGTTGAGTCACAACATGAGAATTGAATTCTCATGTAACATGAGAAAATCAAATCCCTTAAATTATATATGAAAACCACTTAGAGTATTAGTCTAAAAGTAAATATAAATATATATATATTTTTTTCTTTTTCGTGTGTAAAAATTATGATTCTATTCCAATCCGATAATATTTATGAGTTATGACAAATAATGTACGTAGGGGCATAAATTTACACGCATCACCTCATATTTATAAAATTTCTACCATACCATTGGGGCCATGACTTTTCTATCCTTATACTCTAACACTACCATCTCAGATTTTGTAATGTAATAGGGGATTATTTCTCTAATGTAATAGGAGACAAGTTTTTTTATATTGAAAGACAAACAAAATGGGGCCCACCAGTATTTTAAAAAAGAAAGACATATTTTTCAATGGGAATGATATGAGAAAACAATATCATGTAATATGAGAATATGATTTCCCAATGTAATATTCACCAAGATCTCAAAGAAATTTTTTTCTTTTTGGATTATAGAATAAAAATAAAAATAATAGGGACTAAAACAATTCTTTCGGACTGGACTAGCCTGCCAATACAATCTCTATAAAATCAAAAAAGAGATGACCGACCCAATAAATTATTCGGGTCTAAAGGAAGAGCCCTCCCAGTTTTAACTTCAATCCAAAGCTCTCTCCTCCCGCTAAAACTAACGCCCACTCGCACGTGCCACACGTACCTCATTCCCCCCATCGCACACCACACACTCTTTCCTGCACGTGGTTTTGCCGCAACAATCACACCACCCCGTTCACTGTTTTTCACTATTCCATTTTCATCCTAAAAATAAACCCGAATGCTATCACTGACCCGAATGCTCCGATCCAAACCCGATTAAGAATTGCTTTGATCGTTTTCGCATTTTCATCACACACCATGATCTGATACATTTATATATACACATTGTCGGTTACGGTTCTGTTGTGAGCTGTTGTTCGTCGGAGACACTCTTTCGAAGATTTTGGTTCGGCATTTTCCCGAAGCTAGATCCGAACGAAGATTAGGTATGGAGTCGATCCTGGCAAGAGCTCTAGAGTATACTCTCAAGTACTGGCTCAAATCATTCACCAGAGACCAGTTCAAATTGCAGGGTCGCACCGTTCAGCTCTCCAATTTAGGTCAATTCTCTATTTCAATCCTTTTTTCTTTTCTTTTTGAATTTTATGATTAATTGGTTGATTTTGAATTTTGCTTGTTCAGATTTAAACGGGGATGCATTGCATTCCAGCGTTGGATTGCCACCCGCGCTCAATGTCACCACTGCCAAAGTTGGCAAATTGGAGATCATGGTTTGTCAATTGTCACTCTCACTGTTTTGGTTCTTGTTTCTCTTTAGTTCATGAGAATCACGAGTGAAATGGGTAGAAAAAAGTTGTAGCCTTTAGTGGCCAATCAAATTTGATATAATGTTCTAATTGTTTGATCCATAAATTAGATGTATTTCTAATTTTTCATATCTAGGTATTTACCAATTTTTTTTTAATTTTTTTTATGAGGGAAATATTTGTTTTTTCCTCTTCTTTGTATATTTTAGTGTGTTTTATTTTCACTTGATATGCTTTCATTTATAATTGAAGTATGCCACCTAGTTTTCAGCATTTCCTTCACGAAATCATTAGGAAACAAAATAAAAATAAGGTGACATTCTTGTAAATTACTGTGAAGACATATCAGTTGGAAACGAAGTCATAAAACAAAGCAAAGACATCTCCTTATATAGTAGCGTTTGGTCTTTTGCTTCTTTATTTTAATAATTTTTTAAATGAGTTTTTGTGGTTTTTGATTGAGTCCAATGTGTGTGACTTTCTAGCTGCCGTCAGTGAGCAATGTACAGATAGAGCCAATCATTGTGCAAATTGATAGGCTCGATTTAGTTCTTGAGGAGAATTCTGATTTTGACACTTCTGAAAATCATACCAGGTAGTGAAATTAGTCTCCTGCTGATTATTATGTGTGAGGAGTCTTGTTGTAGATTGATGCTTTTGCTGTTAGCTATTAAGTATTTTTCTTGTTTCTTACACTGTTGTATGCAGTTCAACGACATCAAGTGCCTCTGCCAAGGGTAGCGGGTATGGTTTTGCTGATAAGGTTTGAATCTGTCATTTCTAAGATATGTATTAGTAAGTGATATTTATATTTTATTAACCATTCCATGCTTGTAGCAAAATTTCACAATTGAAAGAGGGGAAAAGGAAAAGCAAAAACTCTTTGTAATACAGTTGGGGGATTTGAATTATCCACTTCAAGCCTTTATGGGACTTGTAATTTTTTTTTTTTTTTCCTTTTCCTTCTAATGAAGTTGTTGCCAGTTGTGTTGAAGAGAATTTCAAGTAACATAAAAATAAATAAGTAGGTGGAGATAATTTCCTCGCTATAGGGAGAGGTTAGTATTTATTCAAGAACTATAGAGAAGAATAGGATAAGGATGGGTAGTTCCTAGCAAACACCCGTAACTTTATCCATGGATATAGATATTTAATTTTGAATGTTACTCATTTCTACTGACTGTGGGCAACGTTCAGATTGCAGATGGAATGACTATTCAGATTCTTACAGTTAATCTATTACTTGAAACTCGTGGAAGTTCTGGTCGTCAAGGGGGAGCAACATGGTAAGTTCTTCTTACCAGTGTTCTGAATTGGGTATCTTAAGTTTATTGATGCTTTACAATCACTGTCAATTGTTGTGGATCTTAATAAGTTGAAAACTGATACTACTATATTAGCATCTCGTTCTCTTCTTGGGTTGATGCATTATTTAAACTGCGTTTTTTAAAGGAGTTCAGATATTATGGGTGGGTTCTATGGGATACCTTTTAGCATAAACCTGATGAAGTATACTTCCTCTTTGACTCAAAGACCATATATTTTCCCTGAATTCTATTTATAAGCATCTCCATTCCATGCCTCTGGTTGTAGGGCACCACCTATGGCTTCTATCACCATGCGCAACCTTCTGCTGTATACTACAAATGAAAGCTGGCAGGTAATTATGTTGGGAATCATTCTTACAATAAATACCTGGATATTTCTTGAGTATGGAGTTTTCTTATGTTTTATTTTCTTATGTTTTTTTTTTTTTTTATATCAGGTTGTAAATCTTAAGGAGGCTCGTGAATTCTCCAGTAATAAGTATATATATGTCTTCAAAGTATTATACCACTTTTCATTTTATATTCTTATGTGTGTATGTGACCTGTATTGGGATGATTTGCCTGTCTTCATATTGCTCTTCTATATTGTCTCAGGAGGATGCTATGTTACTTATATTTCTATTACCACATAATAATTCTTAATCTTTTCCTTCTCTCTTCAGAAACTGGAATGGGAATCTTTGTCTATTGATCTTTTGCCTCACCCTGACATGTTCACGGATGCTACTTTAGGACGTTCTCAAGTGGGAGCAAACCTGAAAGATGATGATGGTGCAAAGCGAGTATTCTTTGGAGGCGAGCGTTTTATAGAAGGAATATCAGGAGAAGCTTATGTAATCAATATATTTCCTCAAATTAGTTAAATATCCTGCTTTCTAGAATCTTATATGTCAGGATGCATGAAATATGGCTTGACTTTTATATTTACCAGATCACAGTTCAGAGAACTGAATTGAACAGTCCACTTGGACTTGAGGTTCAGTTACATGTCACAGAAGCTGTTTGCCCTGCATTAAGTGAGCCAGGTAACTAAAAGGAGACTTGTTAGGCTTCTACTATCCATATTGAATTGGTATAAAAGGCTCAGATATAACGTGGGACTGATATAACATATGAGCAGGACTGCGTGCACTTCTCCGCTTTATGACAGGATTATTTGTCTGCCTAAACAGGGGAGATGTAGATTTCAAGGCTCAGCAGGTTTCATACTGCCTTAATGTTTCCCTCCTTTGGGAAAAACATTTTTCATCAGTTTTCTATGGTCAAAACCAAGAGGGAGAGACTAGAGCAGTGATAAAGCTGTTCCTTTGTGACTGAAAGGTCGCGGGCTCGAATATGTAAAACAGCCTCCTTGTATTTATGCAAGGGTAAGGTTGTGTACAAGGATTGCCCTCACCCCATCCTTGATAGTCGGGGTTTAATGGGGAGTGGTTTTCTATGGACAAAACTCTAGCATCGTTCTAGCTTTCTGAGTTTTCTGTTTTTCAATTAATCATGACAGCGATCCACTGAAGCTGCTGGGCGTTCTCTTGTCTCAATTGTTGTCGACCATATATTTCTTTGCATTAAAGATTCTGGTGTGTCTTTAGCCTTAATTTTTCTTTAGATGATTTAATTCTCCATTAATTATTATTAAATATCATAGAGCTAATAGTTTTATGTGTATGCATACCGTGAAAATTGATCCTATAATTGGCATTAACTTGCAGAGTTCCAGCTTGAGCTTTTAATGCAGTCCCTCTTCTTTTCTCGGGTAATTTTCCTTGATGTATTCTTGTTTGTTTCTTTCTTAATGCACTTATGCTTCTTTTTTTTTTGGATGTGGCTGCATTGCTTGTTGGAATTATAGGTTTTTGATTAGCTTGGAAAAGAGGAAAGAGAGGAAGGAGGTTCTAAATAATTTGATATTAGATTGATATGATATATATTTAAAGTACAATGCACCGACACCTATTTATACTTAGAATTAGGCTCAGTACTAGTGTAGTTCAACTAGCACAACCTCAGCCCCCGAATAAAATAAGACTCCTAACCCTAATTAAACAAGGAACATACTAAAATTAGGAAGCCACCCTTGAATTAGATAACTAATTGATTTCACACAATATATTCTAATGATCTTCTGAGAATTTTGTTGATACACTTCAATATTGGTGCTGCCTTAGTCTTATATCCAACAGGTAGAATAGAATCGTTTATATCTTATTCTGCTTAATGAGCCAATATATATATATATATATATATATATATATATATATATATATATATATATATCTTTGGAAGTCCATTGGGCCTTTGGGCAACAAGATAGGAGATAACCATAGCTAATAAATACCTATGGGATTCTGTGTTACATTTTGGTACTATTGATATGAATGATTCAGAAATAAGAGGAAACGGACATAAATTTGTAAATAGTACATTTATGGGGTCTATGTGAATTTGGCATGATAAGCTTAATTCTTTAGTTATCGGCTAAGTATTCATAAAAACCCAAGTGATGGAAAGCTCCTTATACCGTTTATTTCCTTCGATGATTTATGCTATTGCTATGTGTACTCTGCATTTGCTGATTCATAAATGCCAAATGCCACTGACAAACATGCACATCTTGTCCTCTCTTCAATGTCATGTTGCCATGCTTGTAGTTCCTTTGCTGTGCCATGTCATCAGGTTTCCAGTGTGGAAGAATTACTGTTTCATAGATTATCCTTGCAGGCCAGTCTTTCTGAAGGAGATAATGACAGTAACTTGACCAGGATTACAATTGCAGGATTATTTTTGAGGTTAGTGTCTTTGTGCTCTGCTTAATAACTATGATTGAAAGGATTAAGTAGTCTGTTTATGCTTGCTTTATTGGGTGACCCAAATTGGGTGCCACTGTGCCAGTGCTGGTGTCTGTATCACTGTATATCTGTGCTCATATACATGAATTAAAACTGAGAACTGACTAATCTGAAAATATTGGCAATAGGGTGTGACCTGCATAGCACCACTACTTTTGTGATTAGATATCCTAGGTTGACTCTTGAGCAGTTAGTGCAATTTAAAAGGAAAAAAAAAAAAGGAAGAAAAAGAGCCTCTATTCCTCTAATATTTGTAAGGTTGATAATTTTGTTAGTTGTTGATAGTTATAATGATGCAGTCATTTTTCGGAGTTGACTGTAGGAATTGTTATTATGTAACTAAATTGTAGTTTGTGTTTCTTGAAATACAGGGATACCTTTTCACGCCCTCCATGTACCTTAGTGCAGCCATCAATGCAATCTGTCACAAGAGATGGTTTCACAGTGCCAGAATTTGGTATTAAGTTTATGAATTGAATTTTGATCCACTGATAAGCGTAAACTTTATTACGCTATCATCCACTTTTACATGTAGCTTTATGAGAAATTTGTAACTATGATAATAAGTACATATTGTCTAAGAAGTCAAATTCTTTTAATGACACTTGAATACATGATTGTATTGTAACTTTAAAAGTTTAACACTAGCGCTGGATCAAAAATTAACTCTTCAAGTTATTAGCTCATATTCTTGGGAAGAATCTATTTAGCAATGAATATGTAGTTTGTTTAATTAAATATTTCTAATCCTTTCTTCTGGCAGCTAGAAGCTTTTGCCCTACAATATATCCTCTAGGAGAACAGAAGTGGCAATTGATTGTGGGAACTCCTCTAATATGCCTCCATTCCCTTCAGATAGTGCCTTCACCACTTCCACCATCCCTTGCTTCTCAAACGGTTATTGATTGTCAGCCACTTATGGTATGTGAAAGTTCTTTCAATAAATGGCCTGCTAGTGCATCTATTTAAATTCTTGTTTCCAATTATGTTATTTGATGATATTTCTTTATTTTCCAGGTTCATCTTCAGGAAGAATCCTGCCTGAGGATATCATCTTTCTTAGCTGATGGTATTGTTGTCAATCCTGGTGTCATTTTACCGGATTTCTCAGTAAAATCTTTTATTTTCACTCTCAAGGGACTGGACCTTACAGTTCCTTTGGATAAGACCCAATCGGATATTTCTAAAAGCAATATGGACAATACAGTCAAGACCTGCTTTGCTGGAGCAAGGCTTCATATTGAAAACCTTTTCTTTTTAGATTCACCCTCCATGAAACTAAGAATACTGAACCTGGAGAAGGATCCAGCTTGCTTCTGTCTATGGGAAGATCAACCAATTGATGCTAGCCAGAAGAAGTGGACTGCCAGAGCATCCCAGCTTACTTTATCTCTGGAAGCAAGTGCTGGCATTCTTGGACATCAGAATTCTCTTGGATGGACTGCTGGATTGTGGAGATGTGTTGACTTAAAAGATATTTGCATTGAAGTAGCTATGGCAACTGCTGATGGCAGTCCATTGTTAAAGGTTCCGCCTCCAGGGGGTATTGTGAGGGTTGGTATTGCTTGTGAACAGTATCTTTCCAATACTTCTGTTGAACAATTATTTTTTGTCCTTGATTTTTATGCTTATTTTGGGAGAGTTGGTGAGAGAATAGCAATAGCTGGAAAGCAAAAACAATTGAAGGACGTTAGGAACAAATCTCTTAGTGGAAAGCTGATGGACAAGGTTCCTAGTGACACTGCTGTAAGTTTAGCAGTAAAAGACCTCCAACTTCGATTTCTTGAGTCTTCAGTGAATGTTGACGGAATGCCTCTAGTACAGTTTATCGGAGATGATTTGTTCATTAGTGTCACTCATAGAACCCTTGGTGGTGCTATTTTTGTTTCATCCACTTTACGTTGGGAAGGTGTTGAGATAGATTGTGTGGATTCTGAAGAGCACTTGGCATGTGAAAATGGCTCATTTTTTAGTTCTGAAGAAAATGCTCCCTCAATGAGTGATAATGGATACCCTCAACTGAGAGCTGTTTTCTGGGTGCATAACAACAAGAACCATTTATTGAATGGAAATGCTCATTCAGTCCCGTTTCTGGATGTAAGTACGGTGCATGTCATGCCATTTTGTGAAGTAGACATGGAGTCACATAGTTTAAATGTCTCAGCTTCTGTATCTGGTGTTCGTCTTGGTGGGGGTATGAACTATGCTGAAGCCCTCCTGCATCGATTTGGAATACTTGGGCCTGATGGTGGTCCTGGGAAGGGTCTTTCTAAAGGGTTGGAAAACTTACAAACAGGACCGTTGGCAAAACTCTTTAAGTCAACACATCTCATTGTTGATAATTCAGAAGATGGTATGAAACAGTTTCATCTCATTTTCTTGATATATAGTAAATTTTTTCTCTTTGTTTAATTTGTTACTTTTAAGTATCGGTTTCTTACTAACCATTTTTACACCAGTCGAAAGTATGAGAGAAGGGAAAGAAGGTTTTCCACAGTTGAAGAAGCCAGATAATGTGGATGTAACTATAGAATTGAGAGACTGGTTATTTGCTCTTGAAGGTGCACAAGAAATGGCTGAAGGATGGTGGTTCCCCAGCCAAGAAGATTTAGGCAGAGAAAAGAGGTGTTGGCACACAACTTTTCGCACTTTACAACTAAATGCAAAAAGTAGCCCAAAGAATATTCCAGATGGAAAAGCACAATCGCCTAGAATACAACAATATCCTGTAGAACTGGTTACGGTAAACAAATTCTTATTTCTTCTTTCTTCAAGATTTAATGCAGTGTGTCTGTGTAAATTGCTGCACCACTCAAATCGGGAATTAAGGAATTTCTTACTGCTTTGAAGAATGAAGTTAGGTTTATTGGTTGACACTAGAGAATAAGGAGAAACACAAAATCATAATTTATTTAAAAAATAGTTTGGCATTTGTTAGGAAGGGTCCTATTATGCAGGAGTACAAGAGGAGGCGCTATAGGGAATTTATCCCTTAATTAGTTGTGGAATTTTGTCCCTCCACTTCTCCACTAACCATCTGATGGGCCTTCAATAAAGTAATCAAGCCCATTAATTAGGAATTAGTATATATAGAGATGTTTAGGGTGAGGTTTCATTATTCATGTATTCAGAATTGGTTAGTGGGGGAAATAAGAGACCTCTAGGGAACTCTTGAGCCTAGGTATTTGGTTTGAGGGGGAGTTGAGGCTTTCTGGATTTATTTTCTGCAATTTATCCTTGTAAGGAGCTTGTCTCCATTTATATTTTCTGCAATTTCTTATTAATAATATTAGGTTCCATCAATTTGGTATCAAAGCACTACAATCCTGGAGGTGTTTTGGATCCAGATCTGATTTAAAAAAATAAAAATAAAAAAATCCAAGATCTGATTAAGATCTGAAAAATAAAATAAAATATTCGGAGCAGATCTAAAAAAATTGGAAAACAACAGAATGGAGTGGAGCATGGATCGATTGGAAGTAAGCATGGATCGAGTGGAGGAAGGAATGGATCGTGTTGATGACACTTTTCATCAACTTCAGAAAACAATTTGGATGTTCATAGAGCGCATGGATCCTTGTTTTGCACAAGAACAAAAAGCAAGAATCAAAGAAACAGAAGTCCAAAAAAAGGAAGCGCAACAGAAAAAGAAGAAGGAAAAAAGAACAAAAACGCAGAACAAGAAGAAGAAATTGAACCAAAAAAAGAAAATGAAAAGGAAAAGGAAAAAAAAGAAGGAGAAGATGAGGAAGATCAAAGACTGCAGAAGAAGAAGATGGAGTTTGACGAAGAAGGAGAGGAAGAATCCGAAGAAGATAGCAAGGACGGATCGGAAGAAGAAGAAACAGAAATCAAAGAGAAAGAAGGGAAAAAAGAAAAAGAAGAAGGAGCAGGCCAAGGAAACAACAATGAAAATGCAGAAAAAACGGGAGAAAAAGAAAAAACAAAAGCGCAGGGAGATGACGAAGATAGAGAGGAAGAAGAAGAAGAGAAGAAGATCTGCGAAAGGAATGGAACAACTATTGTGCATAAGGACATTAGAGCTGTGGCTGGAAGGCAGCAGGTGGCAAAAATGGCAGAAGTAATAACGTTGATACACTGGGCAGAAGGGAAAGAGACGATGATGGGAAGGGTGTGTGGATATGTGGGCTGCAAGGGAATTAGGTTGTCACACTATACAAAATTTGCCCTTTGGTCCGTAAGGGAAGGAAGTACTAGTGTGGGCTTAAATCAGCAGCACAGGCCCAATAACTTCCAAAGAGGGTCCAGTTATATGGGGTGGATCTCATACAATATGGGCCCAAGTCAAAGACAAGCTAAAACAGGGAGAATTTTAGGGCAAAACACAAACGAGAGGGCAACTTCAGAAGGGGGCAATGGTGGGGGAGATGCGCGTTTCCGACGATGGTCGCCGGAGGACATGGCGGAACGGTGGCTGGCCAACCCGATTGGCTACACGCAGGGCAACAACATGCAAAACTTTAATGGCCGAGGCACTGTGACCCAGTTTTCGCATGGTGGCGTGACAGGAGGGACGTACGGCGGCGAGCGGCAGGAAGCAAGATTCCGGCGACTTATGCCGGAGAAGAAGGCAGAAAAACAAGACGCAGTTCAAACGTCTGCGGAAGAGGCAGTGGAGCACAAGTTGAAGGAGTATATATTTACCGAGTCGAATAAATGGATCAAATCAAGTCAAAAGTTTATTGAATGGCAAGACGAGTTCTTGGGTGGGTACTCCAATGGTGGTTCCTTTTCTTCAAGTATAACCGGGTCAAGAGGCTTCAAAATATGGGATCCTGGTGGAAACTTATCTCATTCTACCTATCCTCTTTCTTCACCTTGAGGACAAGGTGAATTTTAGAGGGGGAGTATTGATGGGCCTTCAATAAAGTAATCAAGCCCATTAATTAAGAATTAGTATATATAGAGATGTTTAGGGTGAGGTTTCATTATTCATGTATTCAGAATTGGTTAGTGGGGGAAATGAGAGACCTCTAGGGAACTCTTGAGCCTAGGTATTTGGTTTGAGGGGGAGTTGAGGCTTTCTGGATTTATTTTCTGCAATTTATCCTTGTAAGGAGCTTGTCTCCATTTATATTTTCTGCAATTTCTTATTAATAATATTAGGTTCCATCACCATCCCACAACTAATTAAGGGATAAATTCCCTATAGGGCTCCCTCTTGTACACCTGCATCGCAGGAGCCTTCCTAACAGCATTCTATCAGGCATTATATATAAGAGAAAATTTCCATTTCTGTCATCCATAATATGAGTGGTCCAGTGTACATCGGGAAACCTAGCAAACTAATTTGCAAATTACAATCTATGGCTTTCATCGGTCAGAAGCTACTAAAATCAGGTCAGAAATGACAATAGATCTTCTTCATCTCTCTTTTTTTTTTTTTTGATAAGTATTATTATTAATTTTTGTTGGTTTGTTTGTTACTGAAATGGATCATTAGACCTGCTACACATTTTTCCATTGACTGACTAGTAACTACTGCTACGTTGAAACATGAATAACTCATTGTCAAAACTAACACATCTCTTTAAGGACATACCTTGGCTCATGCTTTTTAATAAATACTATATGAAGTTTTATTAATTTTTCGTGATTAAAGCTGATCAATTTTCATTATCTCTGGTTTATTTTGTTCCTTATTTGTAACTATAATTTTTTATTCATTAATTATTGTAATTAATAACAATCAAATGATGATTCGTTAGATTTAGTAGCCTATGAAGCATCAATACGCTTCAATTTTTTTTCCCAACGTATTAGACACGCGTCCTGTACCGATATGCTTCCGATACGGATATTACTGTATCGGATTGGTCAACACCATTTGCTTGTCCTATCTTCTTCCTCCACCTCCGCTCTTCTTGTCGTTCATAGTGGTGGTGGCTGAGGTGTGTGGATCGAGTGTAACTCGTTGTTTGAGGTCATTGGAAGCCATTGTTGCAAAAGACATGGAAGCAAGAGAGGAAGAAATGAAGAGAAAGGTGTGTTGTGGAGGAAGCGGAGGGATTTAGTTTAGTGGTGGTGGCTGAGGTGTGTGGATCAAGTGTCTTGTCTGCTTCCTCTGCCTCCGCTCTTCTTGTCGTTCATAGTGGTGGTGGCTGAGGTGTGTGGATCGAGTGTAACTCGTTGTTTGAGGTCATTGGAAGCCATTGTTGCAAAAGACTTGGAAGCAAGAGAGGAAGAAATGAAGAGAAAGGTGTGTTGTGGAGGAAGCGGAGGGATTTAGTTTTGGTTTTAAAGGGGAGAGCGTGGATTTATCTCGTCAACCATGTTTGGGGAATGTAAGTGACACATGGATGGATATCATGAACGTGATAAAAGGCATTCACCCGAAGCTTTACACGTGTGCAAAGAGACAGCACTGGGCAGTGACACAACCGCACATAGATAGGAATAGGATTCATTTGTGTGTCTGCTGATGTTGAGCTCAGTTTCGTTTGCCAACTCAAACTTAAGCTTTATTAAACAAACAAACAAAAGTATAATATTATTATTATTTTTATTCTTTAATAAATTATTTACAAATTATCAATTGAACAAAGTTGCTGCACATATTATTTGTATCGATAATCTATTATTTGTGCTTATGATTTTCCTTTTATTATATTTTGTTAATGTGAAATATACTTTTTATATTAAAAATATTATTTAATACTAAGACATATCGGAACGTATCGAAATATTAGTATTTTTGAAGTAACGCATCGACGTCCTGTATCAGCCTGTATCAGAAACGTATCGAAAACGCCGTGTCGGGATCGGTGTTTCATAGTTAGTAGCTGCCTAGCTGGTAATTATATTTTTTGTGAAATGCATACACATCAACTTCAAATGTATGATGAATTTAGCCCATATGAAAGAATAAAAGAACTAATTGGTTAAGTTTGCATTCCATAGTTTTGATCTGTTTTAGAGAAATAGGTTGTTTCATAAAACTCTGTTTTGATCTGTTTTAGAGAAATAGGTTGTTTCATAAAACTCTTGGTTAATATTAGTTTTAAATTGGGTCTTTAGTGAAGTGTCCAGAGGAGGTCTGAAATAACTTTCTTGCAGCCCAATTAGGATTCCATTCACATCCTTTGGCTGTTTTTTTTTTTTTTTTTGAAATATTCCATCGGTTCGTTGCTTGGCTATTTGAATGTATGGATATTGTTAATTGTATGATGTCAAAGTCAGTAGGGACAGGCTTTTTGTTAGTCAGATTCAGTGGCCAAATATAATGAACTAAATACGGTAAATGTATGCATACAATTACACTGTAAATGTTATATATTAGCTGAAAATCAGATCTTATTAATTTTTATGTGTATGTTCTTATTTTTGTATCTTACCTGTTTTTAAGACATGTTTCCTCCTTCTATATTGAGCCAGCACCTGCAGGTTGGTGTTCAAGGGCTGCGGATCTTGAAGCCCCATACCCAAAATGACATTCCTTCATCAATGTTAAATGCAAATGGAGTTAAAGAATGTGCTGATACTTTGGAGGGAATTAATCTTGAAGTGGGCTTCATATTATGTGAGGATAATGTTGATGATGAAATGGCCAATTGGGAAGTGGAAAACCTAAAATTTTCCATAAAGCAACCGGTAATGGGAATTTCGTATTTAAACTATGTGGTCACTGTCTCTCTTTAAAGGAAGATTGTTTAATGAAGATTTTACCATGCAGATTGAGGTTATTGTAACCAAGGATGAGGTCCAACACCTTACTTTTCTGTTGAAATCTGAAATTGATTCCATGGGCCGGATAACAGCTGGAATTCTACGGCTGCTTAAGTTAGAAGGTTCTGTTGGCCAGTCTGTAATGGATCAGCTAGGCAGCCTAGGTATGCGGTCAAATTTTCTTATGCATCTAATGCATTTTATTAGAAATAAATTCTTATTCTTTCATATATTAGTGATTATTTAGCCTTACATAAAGTTACTATGTCAGGAAGTGTCATCACTCGGCCTTACTTAAAGTTACCAAGAGCTGTCATTGTTATATCTTAAGAAAACTGCATTTTGATGTAGGGAAGATGATGGATTTGAGATTTCAAGTCTATCATTCTTGATTGGCAATGAATGGTTGGTGTATAGATCATTGAAGAGAGGAAGTGCTTAAGAACAGTAGCCAAAAGGATTCTATTTGTGTTATTATTTTCAAAAGTTAAAAATTTTAGGAAATTGATAATAAACTTCAGAACAAGGTGTCTGGATAGAATTCAAATGGTTGGTAATTTGTTCTATACCTCAGCAGGCTATCATATATGATAATTAAAATATAATGTATAAGCCGTAAAATTGACAGATAACGGATAGTCTTGAAGTTGAAGACTTAATGGATTGTCGCTTGAATAAACTACTGAACATGGGGAAATTTAGACTACAATAAATTTTCAATTGGTAGATAGAACAGGACAATAATGATATATGTGCTACTAATTGTTTGTTGTTTTTGGTAAATTGGACAATAATCTATTAGTTGTTTCAACAGATATATAACATGGGGGATCTTTTAATTGGACAGATCAATAACAAGAAGAAAAACCTAGTTGCAACGTTGAAATTGCGTGATTCGAGTATATTAATTCAGAAGTTGCTTGAAAGATGCCTCCTTTTATCTATATATCTATCCCATTTTGCACCTCCACCTCCTGAGATTGGTCCAAGATCAGCTTAGACTATTAGCCCTCCTTAAACTTAATAGTTTTGGTTCATTTTGTTGCTATTAATCCTTTGCCTGTATGCATTCATGCTTATTGTTCCTAAAATTTCAAAAGGTTGGCTGGGCTGATCCACTCATTTATTCCATCTGCCATCATTCTTTAATATGTTATGATGATTTGCAGGGAGTGAAGGCATTGACAAGATTTTCTCTCCTGAGAAGCTCAGCTTAGATGGTAGTGTTCGTAGTAGAGGACTTTCTCCATTACCAAACCTGATAAACGAAAGCCCACGCAAAACTATGGAACCAACAATAACTTCGCTTGAGGAAGAAGTTGTGGATTCACGGGCTAAGATTAATGCTTTGATGACTGAAATTGGCACTTGTGAGTCTTCCTCTTACCACCTTACTGTTGTTAAACAACTCAGTGAAAAGATGGAGTCGATGCAAGGTTTGTTGATGCAATTACGGAATCAACTTTAAGTCCTTCGTGTCATTTTTGTATATAATTAATTTTTTAATTCACATTGGTTACAATTCTTTTGTATATAGCATAAAGGTCCATATGTTGAGTGTTATACAAGTTAGGCAGAAATTCAGGCTCTCCATTTGTGTAACAGAAAATTTTGTACCCTTTAAGCGTCGTGGAATGTGAGAAAAGAATGCAATGTAAAAGTGTTGGGTTCTAACAGTTGACAGTTTAATCTCAGAAAGGAAAAAAAAAATTAAAAAAATTAAATTTTTTTCCTTCCAAATTTCCAAATATAAAACGGGGACATTATAATTATGATGACTGGTCTTTCGGGAACATTTTAGTCAATTTTACATATTTATGTAAGGTTTTGTATTTGTCATGTTGCATGACAAATGCAAAGTTTCTTACCCTACATTGATATTTGTGTTGTATTTTTTTTTTTTCCTATTTTTTTTAAACATGATGGACCCCATACTTATTGTCTCTGTAGCATGACAAGAGAATTGTCCTACAACATAATATTTATTTTTCCCATTTATGTAACTATAGTAGCATTATAGCGTAATAATAGTCACAAGCACTCAAACGAATTTACTCTTAAGTTTCCTCTTATAAAAAGGTTGAATTTAATCCACTCGTTTTCAGGCAATATTTAACTTTCTTGAATAACCATCACTAGTATTTTTGTTTCTCTTGCAAAAGGAAAATGTTAGATGAATAATTATTTTTTCTCAGAATTTTTTATAAAATAAATTGTCTTGTTTATTAACTCTTCAAAAATGACTTGGAAACAAATAAGGATAATTCTACTGGGCACAACACTAAACAAAATTATGGAGGCATAAAATCCCTTTAGACAATTTAATCATTTAATAAATATTAAATTTTGAATAATGTTGCTCATATCAAGGTTTTTAGATAAATTAAAGAAGCAAAAACAATAACATATTGTCTAACTCTTTATTTTAAATTTGCATTTCAAGTTGCTATATATAAGTTTTGATTTTCAGCATATATAATTGTTAGTATCATACTATACATGATATGTATCGTGCAATAAAATAGAAAAGCTGAGCTATATGAATCGACAATCTATATGGCAATTAGCCATTCGAAATTAGGCCTAAAATTTGTGATTTCAAGTTGGAAACTGAAATAACAATTTGATCCAATTTGATTTGTTATTCAAATTCAAAAACAAATCTGGAAAGTCACTATTAATTAAAGAAACAAAGACGTTAACAACACAATAATGCGGACAAGAATGATAAAAGCAAAGACATAATCATACAAGATAATGCCAATAGGGTTGATAAACAAAACGACATTGCCTACAAGAATGATAAAAACAAAGTCATAATCATACAAGAATGATAAGGAAAAAGACCTCAATTGTTGAACAAGACATAGAAGATAAGTCATGACTATACTAATAAAAAAAATATTGATGAATTAGTTATGTCAATGCTTGGATTATGATTACTATTTTATTGAGTTTAATATAAATATTTGGGATATCTTATGTTTTTTTGCAAAATTGATGGATACTATAAGTTTAGTTTCATTTTTTTGTTAAATATTGAATATTAAATATAATATACATACTGATAATGATAATATTAGTCTTCATAATTGATAAATAGGAGAATAGTTGATTTTAAATTTGATTACTTATGTTTTTTGCTATTTGGATTTTTTCTGAATTTGAATTCATAAAGTATGATATATTTTTAAATCATTTTTCATCATGTTTCTGAATTTTAAGATTTGATACAAAATAATAGTCTGACGGTAGCCGATTTGTATTGCGATGCAACAAGCTTAATTCCCACTACTAGCTAGCTTCCACAATATAATCCCTCGCAGAGATGCTTGAAAGTTGAAACCTTATTTATAGCATTCATCTGATGATAAACAGAGAACATTAAATTTTCGGTGATGTTAAAATGGCAGTTAAGAATGTAGGTATAGAACATCTATAGATTTCTCATTCTATCAATCACATGATCGGTATATCTTATTTATATTTTGGTAAACGTATATCTTATTTATTTATTATTATTATTATTATTTATTAATTATCAATAATAACCTCTTGAAATACATGCTTGTCTACTCAGTAGGACTGATATACAAACTTCACACCCAAGTGCACCTTACGTTATTCTTACATCTATTAATGTCAAAATTTTCAATTTTGTTAAGAAACATTGACAGGTGTAAGGATATGTATTATCAAGTATACACTGAGGCCAGAGATATATATATATATATATATATAATGTCCCTAGTTTCCAAATAACAAACAAGGAATTAAATACATCTCATGATCTATCAACTAAAACCACCTTCCATCTACAGATTTAGAGTTAGTGCTAGATCCTGCAGGGTAATCAAATTCCACTGAGTAATGATAGAAGTTGAATATTCTTTTCATCATTAGGATTTTGACACTCATTAGGTGCTATGGTTAGAGATATAAAATCATTACTGTAACCTCATCCAACAGCTTAAACTTTTGAGTTGAATTGGTTCTTTACATGGTATCAGAGCTTAGATCCATAACTAAGGCAAAAAGATAAGGACTTAGAGCCGACCCTTGGTGTACACCAACCGTGATAGGAAAATAACTTGATGTTCCGTTACAAGTCACCTTTACATACTTTGATGGAACTTTTTTCTTCTCCAGAACCCACCATAAAACTTTCCTTGGTCCGATCCTCACCGTCTCTCACTTTCTCTTGTGGAATTTCTTAACACAAGTAGGCTGGCCCTGAAGTATTATCCACCCTTCAAGCCCAGTGGACTCTCGTGTGAGGGGCATGTTAGAGATATAAAACCATTAATGTAACCTTATCCAACAGCTTAAGCTTTTGGATTGAATTGGTTCATCGTCAACCAAGGCTAGACGAGGTTACCGAGACATCCTATCTCTGTATTTGCATTTACTTCGTTCAACGGAGATCATTTGGATCACGGTACACATCGTTTGGATTGCGGCCTTCACTTCGTTCTCCTCAGATCCGGTGGACTTACATTTGTTCATCGTCTCTGTCCATCATTCTTGTTTTCCGGCGAAGCTCAGACGTTGATGTCTTTCCGCCGCTCCCTGCCACCATGTGGTTCTGTTCACGACTGTTGCTGCTTCATCACTTTCCTTGTTTTCCTTTCTTAAAGCAAGGTCAAAGTGAAGGAGGTGTGGTTCTCTCTTCCGCCACCGCCTCTGCATCTGATCTTGTTTCCTTCCAGTTCAAGTTTGTAGTCATAACCTGTTCAAATCTCCTCATGCCAACGTCCGTTCGCCATGTTCGTCCGCTGCTACCAACTCTTCAGACTGATGGTCATTCCAGCTAATTTGCTGTGCTACCGATTTCTCTAGCTTATGTTCCGCGAAGCTTTGTTTTTTAGTCTTCTTTCTTCCCAAGATAGAGTGTTCATGCTATTCATCATCCATCTTGAGGGGGAGTGTTAAGAAGTTCCTCTTGAGGGAGAGCACCGTCCATGTTGCTGATGTTCATTCCAGCACAGTTCCTCCTGAGGGGGAGAACCATCCATGTTGCTGATGGTCATTCCAGCATAGTTGTCTCTGCCGATGTTCATTCCGGCATCGTCCATGTTGTTGATGTTCATTCCAGCACAGTTCATCTTGAGGGGGAGCACCGTCCCTGTTGCCGATGGTCATTCCAGCACAGTTGTCTGCGCCGATGTTCATTTCGGCACCATCCATGTTGCTTATGTTCATTCCATCACAGATGTTTCAGCCGATGTTCATTCGGGCACCATTTCATTTCGTCGATGTCCATCCCGACGCCATTTTTAGCACATTGTTGATTTTTGGTGCGTCATTTAGGAGATTTATTTTGATGTTATGTTACTTAGTCTTTCATGTTCAAGCTTGTAGCATATGATTTATATGCTCCAGCTTGAGGGGGTGTGTTAGAGAATAATATAAACTATTCAAAAGACTATCACCCAACACATTAAGGTTTTGGGTTGAATTGATTCTTTATATGGTATCAGAGCTTCAGTGACCACAAGGTCACGAGTTTGATTCTCACCGCCTTCTACTTTCTAGTGGAATTAAAATAATCATAAGGTAAACCAAAAATTAGGCCTTTGTAATATCCACGCTTTAAGCCCAAAGGGCTCTCTTGTGAGGGTGTGTGTTAAAATATAATATAAATCATTAAAAAAGCCCATAGGACACCTTAATGTTTTGGGTTGAGATGATTCTTTACTTATGGCTTCTTATACTTGGGTTCTGATTCACTAAAACATGTTGAACTTGGCTTTAAAACCTGATCCATTTGCTGGTGGTCGTTTGATCACCTGAGATGGCATCAATCCTTATGGATATAGCTGCAGGATCAGAACTCACATTGTGTTAATACTTGAACCTGTCAGAGCACACAACTCCACTAAAATTGATCATTGCTATATGATCACGTGTATCCATGTGAGGCTGAGACATATTATAAAAAGTGTAAGAAATCTCACTTGAAATAAAAAATCAGTCAATTAACTTTCAAATATGTACCGATTGTTAAGGCTTCACTAATTACACACAATTTTTGAATGTGAAGTTCCAGCACAGTTAAATGCTTTTAAACAGCCCATTCTTGATAATTTTAATTAGATTCTTATAATGTAATCTAAGTAGATTAAGTGTGGAAAATTCCATATCAAAATCTTAACCAGATTCTACTTAAGCATTTAACACTTGAAAGGAGAAACCAAAGATATAGTGACTCTTTATGCATCAGAAATCTTTTTTCTCAGTTTTTTCCCGGTTAGTCATAAATCTTTTTCATTATTTTGGATACTTTTCAATTATCAGATCGAGTGATATGAGACTTTTTATAAACTTCTTTCATTGTTGTCATGAGCAAGTTGATTTAAATGAAACATGATTGAAACATTATACAATTCTGCATTAACAAGAACCAATAAAACCGTAATCTTATATGCCAAAATATGGATTCAGATACAGTAAAAGCATATTAGCCATAAAAAAGACCATAAATTGTATCATCCCTTCTCCACTTTCTAATTGCCACCTTGTAGTCACAATTAAACTTGGTGAAAGAGAATTAACAGAAGGATCAAGTTGAAGTGAGTTCATGAATTTAGAGACCAAATGGTATCCAGGATAAGCTAGTTTACCTTAAAGAAAAAAATAAAAAAACAAAGATTATGAAAATTTCTTCTGACCTTATTCCAAATGCAGCTCAAATGCAGTTGGTATTGCTTTTTGTTAATCAGCCTAATGTGTGTATGGCCATGGCTAATCATCAATTCCTAAAATTCCACCCTTTTGAGCTGGAAAATTACCAGTATGCATCTTCTGAAACAGTTCAAGATCCTTTTTAAATACCCAATGATACCCACAATTCTTCACCTGCAACTGCGCACATAGGCCACTTCTTTCTCCATATGATCCAAGATGATCGAACAAAACTTCCATCTTGATATCTTCAAGATCATGCGTCTCTCCTTTTTTGCGAGCTGCACGACTTATAAAATCAACTGATTGTTCCCTAGGGAAATAGTATAGCCACATATGATCTGATTCTACTGTTACCAGACCTTCATCAAGTCTGCACAGGGAATAGCCACTTATGATCTGATCTGCTTTACAAGTAAAACGGATCTGTAAATAGGGTATCTGTTCATTTCTCAAAGTAATTGGATCAGTAAGTGCCACAAACACTACACAGCAAGCAATGCCAATCCAATTATTGTCATGGATAATGGGTGATAGGTCTACCCTTAATGAACAACCCAGAGTCTGATTGCTGAACCACCTTGGTATTTCACTTCCAGGAACAATAATATCAATCCAACAAATGCCAGAAGATGATTCTTGCCTCGCCTGGTAACACAAACAAAGCTATATCTTAGTTCATAGTTCATAAAGAGTGCTGGGATAGGAAGGAAGAAATAAAGTATGCACCTGAATGACTTCTGTTATCCATGGAAAAATCATACTACTGCAGAGTTCTCTCTCACCCAAATTTGGGCAGTTGAAAACGTATAATTTTCGTATTCTCAAATGCTCAGGAATGTATGTACCTGAAGGGGTACCCAGAGGGAGCTCCGGCAAAGATGTCAAGTGCTTGCAATGGGACAAGTTTAAAAACACAAGTTTGGAAAGCTCCTTCAGGCTACAAGTCAATCTAACAAAATTGTTTCCCTCTAAATATAGTCTTTCTAACAATGTATACTTCCAATAGCATCAGGGATTTGTACTAGATCGCAGAAACTTAGATCAAGATATCTCAAACAAGAGAAGCTAGGCAAGGAGGGCAACAAACAAGTGGCTGAATCTTTATGTATTCTAGAATACAATAAAGGGTAAGGCAACAAAAACCTTTTGATGATGGAGGATGTTGATTGGGAGTGCATAGCAGTTTCACTTATATCAAGCTTCTTCAAATGCTCCCCATGCTTTGTTAGCTGGTTATTTAACACTTTTGAACAGCCGGAGAGATTTAGATATTCAAGAGAAGTGAAACCCACTATGCTGTTGGGTATACTTACAAGATTTTTGCAGTTTTTCAAATTCAAGACAGTGAGCTTTCTTAGATGACCAATGGATGGATCTATCTCCACAAGTTTTGTACATCCTTCAAGATCCAGTAACTGAAGATTTGGGACCTCTCCAACATCCGGCATCTTGATAAGATTTTTGGAGTGGCTAACATCCAGTCTTATCAAATTAGGCATATACTGGAAAGACCAACAATAATAAAAAGAATTACTTTCAAAAAAGGGAAAGAAAATGAGAATTTATGCTCCTGATTTCATTTATATTTCTAAAAGAAAAATAAAAAAGAATATTCATAGTACCTTCTTGCCTTGCCATAATTGTTTCAAGCTGCTATGCTTTAAGTTCAAAGCAACAAGCTCATCCGGCTGAAAACTTGATGGCAAATACATGAAAGGATATTCTCTCCACCCAACATATCGTAATTTATTACAAAGACAATTGAGGCTGCCTGAAAATTTCACATTACTGAGTATAAGCATTCTAAGGTGACTCATTTTTGACAATGCTTCAACCATCAATCTTCCAGTTTCTTCTTTACCATTCAAAGCTACAGCTTCAACCTTATTTTCCTAAGAGATTGAAAAAAAGAAAAAAAGAGAAGAGAAAATTATATAACTTCAACTGCATATAGCTTCTATAAAAATCAAAATATAAAAATTTTCTATGCTCAAACAACTAACTTACCATTTTCTTATCCAACGCAACCTTGCAGAAATCTTTGTATAGCCAAAGTCGGCTCCATTTTCTTGGCTCCTTCGGTGAATTTTCTCGAACTATTTTTCTGCCCAACTCTTGCAACAAATCATGCATTTTAATATGTGGAAATCTGGCATAATAATCTGAAGTTGTTAGGAGTGATTTATCAATGAGAACTCGTATTCCAATATCAGGTTGAAATCCACAACAGTCTAGACATCTCTTAACTAAATCCAACGGCTGCCCATTGAAGAAACACGCAATATCTAGAAATATTTCTTTTTCCATTTCTTCCAGTCCATCATAACTGATTCGAAGCACATCCATGATATCTTTGCTTGGATTTTCTCTCAATCTAGCCAATGCACTTCTCCACTCGGAGACATCTCGACCAAATAAAAATGAGCCCAATACTTTAATTGCTAGTGGAAGGCCATTAGCATAACTTAGTATGTCATATGTCAAAGCTTCATAATCTCTCCTAATATCATCATATTTGAAAGCTTTTCTACAAAATAATTTAAGAGCATTATCACCATTCAAGAGTTCGACTGTGTAAACATTGTCAACTCCATACTCTCTAAAGATATGCAAGTCTCTAGAAGTAATGATGATTCTACTCCCCGCAGCTAACCATTCACGATTCAAAGCTAATTTCACTAATTGTTCAACTTGATCAACATTATCAAGAACTATAAGGACCCTTAGATGACCCAGCCTACGTCGTATCAAATTAGCAGCCATAAAAGGATCGGATATATGAAGGTTTTCTTCATTTAAAGCTTGACGTAGAAGTTGCTTTTGTACATCAATTGGATCAGACTTGCTTACATCAGCAATGAAAAAGGAAGCATCAAATCGATGAGAGATTCTTTCATATAAAAGAGTAGCAAGCGTTGTCTTACCTATTCCACCCATACCATAAATTCCTATAACCTGAACAGCATCAACTGAGCTCCAAAGTAAAAGCTTTCCTAATTCTGCTACTGGAGATTCTATCCCAACTAGATCATTTGGAAGACTTGAAATCTCCTGATCCAATAATATACTTATTATCACTTTAACAATTTTTTCAATCTCTGCATATTGAGGCCTGAAAGTTGAAAGAAAAAAAAAAAGAACACAAGATCAACACCTAGGAAAACCAAAACAAAATGTAGATATACAAGTCAAGATAACAGAGTAAATTTTTTACATTTTAAAAACTATTTTCATAGAGCATGGAAATTTGTTCCCAATTTGAGTGTGACCTCTTCAACATATTATACAATACTCTCTCTCTCAATTATAGTTCGAAAATACGAGATAAATCTATGAACACGAAATCAGTAATAAACTATAAACAATCAATTCAAGAGTGGCATAGATTTAGTTCTTTCATGAAAACCTTAAATTTGCTTAATCAAGTGTTGGCACAGGCTATATACTTACTTATCCCGAACATCCCAACCAGAAAGATTGGCAATTTCTGTCAGATCTCTTCTCCATCTTTTCACTTCCATCATCATATCTGAATCTTCTTTGAATCTTTCTTCATGTTGAACAAAGGCTTTCTCATAATTCCCACTTTGTTTTCGCACTTCAGACGGATCAACATCATAGAAAACAGGCAGAACACGTTTTCCTGATACTTGAACGCAATCGAGGATCTTAGCGAGTTCTCGCAAGCACCATGTTGAGGAAGCATAGTTCTTTGAGAAGACAACAATGAAAATCTGAGAGCCTTCAATTGCTTGAAGGAGCTCGGGTGCTATGGATTCGCCTTTCTTGAGCTTTGTATCATCTCTGAAGGCAACAATGTTTTTTCTTTGGAGAGCACCGAAAAGATGATCGGTGAAGTTATTACGTGTGTCTTCACCTCTGAAGCTGACAAACACATCATATTTCCATGTCATCCGAGATGTAGAAGTGCTTGTTGTTGTTGTTGAGGATGATGAAGCCATTAAATTACAATTGCAAAAGCCGAAGCAAACTTGTTGTTGTTGTTGAGGATGATGAAGCCATTAAATTACAATTGCAAAAGCCGAAGCAAACTTGGGACAGGGACCTTATTTTTATCAAATTATTAATAAATAATTTATTTTAAAATCAGAAAATAACTTGACAAAAAATAAAACACCTTAAGCTTTATTTTTAGGACATATTTGGTGTGATGTACAAAGCTTGATAGTATAAGCTTATACCATACGTATGACATTTTTAGTTGTTTGGTGTGACCATCGTATAATATAAGCTTATACAGCAGAACCCCTTAATACATCAAAATGATGTATAACTTAATCAGGCTTAAGCGGGTGGGATTAGGTCTGATAAGGGATTAATGTATTAATATTGCTTACAAGTACAATTCTTAAGAACTAATATATCATTTTAATTATTAATATTCTAAATTATATTTTTTTAATATAATTTTTACAATATTTGAGGATATTATCTTATACAATAACATACCAAATGCTGGATAATATTAAAATTTAATTAGATCTTATACTATTAGCTAGGCCTTAAATGAAAATGTTTTAGGCTTTAATATTTTTACAATTAATATAGATATATTATTTACGTACTCCCAATGTTTTAGGTTGAAAAAATAAAAAAATTATAATGAAAAAAATCTACCAGAATCCTGAAATAAATTTAATTACTTAATATCTTAATTTTTACCCGAAAACAATATCAATTTTAGATCAATGTAAATAATTTATCTATGATAACTAAGGGGAAAATATCTATCATTTTAAAGGATATAAGGTTATATCCTTTTAGATCCTAACCGTTAATTTCCGTCCATCCACGGTTATAATCTATTGGGTCAAATTTAATGGAACAAATTTATTATTAATTAATTAATAATTTTGACCCAATAATTTATAACCGTTGATGGACGGAAATCAACGGTACAATATAAAAGGATATAAGCTTATATCATTTAAAATGACAGATGTTATTCCCAATAACTAATGAAAAAACGAAGGGAAAATGGTTTGTCATGATACATGACAACAAATCATTTTTCCTACACACAATCCAATCTGGATCCTACCTTTGATTTTTTTTCTCACTTTATTATTTAACGGACTCCACATATATCATGAGTGTGCAGGAAAACAATATCTTATCATCTAACATTACAAAAACAAAACTCAAAAACAAGCTCTTATTTTATCAGTTAACTCTTCGACTGTTATCTAAAGTTAATATGAACACATTTTATTTCTCCATGACCTTTTTTATTAGGGGAGATTTAGTTGAGTTTATATAAACTATTTTGAATTTGAGAAAGACTAAATTATAAGTTCAATTTAATATATTTTAAAAGTTAAAAGATCTGACCTAAACTTATTAACTATTTAAATCTTGTCAATCTTTAAGATTTATTAAGAATTAAAAAATAAATTAAGATTTATTAAGAATTAAAAAGTAAATTAATATTTATTATTATTTTTGTTATTTGTTATTTTCATTATTGTTGTTACTATAGTTAAAAGTTTAATAATCTGAGCAAAAGGGATGTCCGTTGCCTCTGTCGTGCAAACATAAATTAGCAATAAACTTATTACCAAAAAAAAAAAAAAAAAAAATAGCAATAAACAGTGGGCCAACTCTTAAAAAATTAGATCATATATCTCCTTCTTCTTCTTCTTTTAAAGAAATGATTTTTTTTTTTTAAAACAAAGGCCTGTTCGTTTTTTGTTTTGAAAAAATTTAATTAAAAAAAAATTATTTGGCAAAGCTGTTTTCTAAAAATAATTTTTAAAGCAGTAACTTGATTTTAGTTTTTAAATAGAAATTAGGAAACAACTTAAGGTTGTTTTGATTTTTCTTTTCAGTTTTTTATTCACAGAGAATAGATATTTTATAATTATGTAAATATTGATGTATTATTATTCTCCAATATATGTGAATTGTATCGGGTTAGGGTTTAAGAATTATAATTATCTGCTAAAGTTAGTGAACGTAAAATTTCTAGGGTTTGTCTATCATCTCTTCGTCTTAGGAATTTCATATCGATTAGGTATTTTTTTTTCCAAAAAAAAATACGATTCATTTTCTTCGTTCATTAACTTTTGAGAGCTTTCCTTAGGCATTATTTTTGCTCTATTTGAGGTGATTTTAGCTTGTGCTGTTTTTTACATAATTCATTTAGAAGCAAATCCAAAAACCCCTCTTTTGACGGTATTGGTATGTGATTGAACTTGTTACATGCGAGATTAGGCCCAGCCTAATTTGAGTTGGACCGATCATTGGCGTCGTATGTGGGGAACGATAAATTTCGACTCCCACTGCATACAAATAAAAAATATGGTTGATACCAGGAGCAAGATGACCAAATCTCAGAATACCTCCAAAGGCAAAAAGAATGGAGGCCAAGTGATAAACCCATAGTTTATCATGTTTTAAAGAATAAAATTACATATATTATCTAGTCAAAAGCATGAGAACTGAAGGTTAATTGAATAAAAGCATGGAGTTTGGATTATTAATTCATGTGAATGATTTTGACTTATTTTGTAGGACAATTGAGTTGAATAGGAGCATTGGAGCAATGGGTAAGCTAGAAGGACTTAGGCTGCATGCGCATGATAACCATTCTAATTAGTGGCACTGTTTCTGAAAAAAAAATGATTCTTTTCTATTTCTCTGCCTTGGAAGAGTTCTGAGAATCAGAATTACGTTTGTTAACATATTTTATTTTTATTCTGAGAATCAGAATTACGTTTGTTAACACAATTTTTTTTTTCATTCTAAGAATTGTTTACCATTAATGAGAAATTTCCCAAAACTGCAAAACTTAATCTTCCTCTTCCTCTCTTCCAACATTAACAGAAGCTCCGCCACATAAAACAGCCTGACCCTCCATTTCCCCAAAAAAATTACCTGAGATTTCCAACTACAGAACTTCAACTAGTCATCACAACAATACCTCAGCATTACCCATCTAACAAATCAGTCTAAAAATCCGATTTTTTCCCCAACAAGTACAATTCCCAAGCAAAAATTACAAAACTTTCACAACAAAATCCTATTGATGAATCAAAATCCAATAATAGAAATCAAAACTTTCCACAATGTGATTCACAAATCTCATTCCTCCCCTAAAAAGGAGATCTTTCAACACCCCCAAAGAGAGCAAGAGAGATGAGGCTATGAACCCTAATAAAAGCACATAAATGGATTCAAGAGTTTGTGAATCACCCTATGATCAAGGAAGGTCTGCTTCCAAGAGAAGAACTGTTTGCCTTTTTCAAAGCTTTTGGGAACGTAAGAGAGAGAGAGAGAGAGAAAGGAAAGAAGACCAAGAACTTCTGTGGTGAAGGGAGGGGTGATGGTCCAGAGATATGTGGTTGAAGGCCGGTGACGGTTCGGTGTTGGTGTGTGAGCGGGAAGGAAGTCGTGAGAGTGTGAGAGAAAACTGATTCTCTTTTTGTGCCCAGAATTAGAAAAGCAGAAATTTTTTGATTCTTTTTTTTGTTCCCCAACATAAAAAAAACCGGTTCATCCCGGAAACAAAAAAATAAACTGTTTTTATCAAACGCAATTCTCATCCATTTTTTTCCCGGGAACAGAAATAAAAAAAAAAAAAAAAAACTCATTCCGGGAAGGTTGTTATGCACACCCTTAAAGTGATAAATGAGGAGCAATCAATTAGTGAAAATCTTCTTGAAGCTTTCCTTCAGCCAATTTTTCTTATCCAATATATTTAGATCTTGTGTTTTGCATGAAAGTTGTAGATTTCTCTTTTATCTTTCAAACGAGACAAAGATCACATCAATCAGACAAGTGTAGCTTAAGTTATGACCAAAATACGAAACAATATTTTATTGTCAAAATAGGGCGCTTTAACGCGCTCTAGGGCGCTTTAACGCTCTCATCGGGTCCCAAGTCATGTTTTAGCACACTAAAGCGCGCTCAAGACCGCTTTAGCGCCCTTTTGCGATCCAGTTGCAGCCCATTACGCGATTTTGATCCAAAACAAGGATTCCTACAACTATTTAAGCTATTTTTATGAGGAATCAGAAGAGAGGTGAACAACTCTGGACTACTGAGACCTAGTTTTGGATAGAGAAGCATGTTCTTCACGCTTTAAAATACCGGAGGCAAGTGGAATTCAAAATACGCTGGGAGCATTGAAGATCCATAATGCCATCACACCAATGGAGTTTGGGGAAGCTTTTATGTTTTCATGTTTTCTTGATTTTTCTATGCTAGGCTAAATTTCTTTGTAATTAGGGGTAGATGGAACTCAATTGAATCTTTATGTTTATGAATTGAATTTTTAATATAAATTCCCTTTTTATAATTGAATGAATTTGTTTTTTTTAGTATCTTTTATGCGTTTGATCTTGTAGATTGACTTAGGTGATTGTATGATAATAGAAATGTTGGTACATGATCCTTGATTGATAAATTCATCATAATCCTTATGATTCGAGGAATAGATATAGGATAATAATGCAATCTTGTGATTCTTGGTCTTAATGCATGTTTTCTTGAGGAATAACTGGGGAACTAGGGTTTTTCAAGATTATATAGAATTAGGGTGTCAAGGGATTAAGCCCTAATTAATTTAGAGGAATCGATTCACAATATATTAAGGCAATTACTTAAGGGTTTATTTCATAACATAAAGAAGAAATTTGGGAAATCGAAACCCTAACTACCTTTTTCTTGATTTTCACAACAACTTTCATTTGATTATTTGCTTGTTAATTTTGCAATTTTATGCTTTTGCTTAGTTTTAAGTTTAAACTCAAAGATTCTCATAATATTTTGTCCAAATAAAGCATGAATAGTGAACTCGTGCTTGAACTCTAATCCTCGTGGGAACGATCTTGTACTCACGTACACTTCATTACTTTTACGACCGGTGCACTTTCCGAACTCGCAACACCAGGCATCTCGTCAAAGAACTTCCTCCTCCGTTGCTTTAGCTTCTCCTTACCGAGATAATCCACCAACAGATCCTGGCCCTCCTCAGAACATTCATATAAAAATCTTGGTCCTTCTCAAAACAAAGGAAAACAAAGGCTAGGAGATCAACCTCACGCTACCCATGAGGCTAACCATCATGCAGATCAGAACTCTCGCCAGAATCCAAGCAAAATATCAAATGTGGCTTATCCTTTTACCGCGCAAATCATGGACCTGCCCATTCCAAGAGATATAAAAATCACTACAAAAAATACAATGGAAAAGGTCACCCCTAAGAACATCTAGAGAAGTTCCAGACGAATATGATGGCTTAAGACGTCCCTGTGATATAGGTTGACGTCTCACCCCCTACCTTGTTGAAAGAGGTTGCTTTAAGGTGGTATTCAACTCTGCCACCAAACTTAATCAACAATTGGGAAGATCTCACCAACCATTTCTTGGTGAGATTTGCAACTAGTAAAGCTCAATACAAATCTACACATACGTTGAAAACTATGAAGCAAGGTGCTAAAGAATCCTTGCGAGATATTCTCAAAAGTTTTTTTACCCATAAGTCTTTTTACATCTTATTACATATGGTCTACAAGATGAACCATTTTACACGACTTTGGCCAGACAAAGGCCAAAAACCATTGAAGAGTTACGAGTGACATATGAGAAATTTATAAATCTAGAAGATTATTAACGATCCCGCGAAGGCCCAAGTGAAAAGCCTGCGACCAATGAATTCAAGTGAGATTCCAAATGAGGTTCAAGGAGAGAAAAAAGTTCGAAAACTATACTTATTTGAACACATCTAGATCTTGCATCATGAAGGAAGTCTTCCAAGCTGGCTTTGTTAATGTCGCCAAGCCTGCTGCAGTCAAAAAGAGGGGCAGGTTAGATGACACTAAATTTGGTGAATTCCATGAAAACGTAGGACACTCTATAGAAGATTATTTTGACCTCAAAAATACTGTTGAGGCCCTGATTTGAGAAGGGAAACTCAAAGTTTACACCAATTGCAAAGAAGAAAAGATTCAAAGAACGTGAGATAGAAGTCCCGATTAGGATAGGAATCCTCCTAGAAGAAATTATCAAGATAAAAGGAGTTACAGGCGTAATGACAAGCCTAGGGAAAGATCCCCATGTGAAAGGAGAAAATGGAATGAATAATCTGCAGCGTGGGAGTACAACCAACCTCAACTACTCAAAAATGGCGCTGGGGTGTTGGGAACTATTGTTGGAGGTGCAGCTGGTGGGGGAGAAACCTATTTCTAGAGAAAAAGGCATTTAAAGGCCATAATGACTATCTCTAACTGTCCAAGGGTTAAGTCTCACCCAGGAAGAAAATCTCCAATAAGTTTCGGTGAGGATGACTATGGCAACATAGTCCCTGAACATGATGATCCTCTGGTCGTCTCTGCCTATATGGCAAATTGTTCAAGATACAGTCGAGATGTTGTCCATTTCATTTTGACCAATGATGGTAGGAGATTACCATATGTGTTTAGTTAACTACCATCATTTGGGATTGAGGGCGATGGCCTTATAACACCTTTCATAATCAAAAATGCATTATTATGATTGAATTGTGGATTATAGGGCTTAATAGGTGAAAATCCTGAATTTCGGGTGAAAATACACTTGAAGGGTAAAATGGTAATTTGACAATTACTGAACCCTAATATTATGAAACGACAGAATTAGACATTATTTGGTCAGAATAATGTTGGATTTGGATTCAAAACGAAATTTGGAAGTGGATAGGCACTTTTCTGGAAAATTGATAAATAGTGATATTTAGCGAATGAAATACCGCAGTATAATTTTACAAAGAGACTCAAATATAAATATTCTGGGAATGGATATATGTTGAAATAAATGTTTAGAACCAAGAGAAATAATTATTTGATGAATTTTGATGTTTTTGGAAAAATACAGTTAGTTTGTGAATAAGGGCAAAAGTGAAATTATGCAAAAATTACCTGGATCTTTTTAACACTGTATTATGACATAATTAAACTATAATTATGCATATTGAAGTTATGAAAATTCCTATGTCTTGAAATTTATTTAGATTTCAAGAAGATTAATTAAATAAATTGAATTAAGATCTTTTAGAAACTTTATTAAAAAGTCAAATAAGGCGACAAATTCCTATTGGTCTTGAAAATGGCCTTAAAAGCTTGTCTTCTTTCTTTCTTCTAGTGTGATGGCTGAAATGTAACAGCCCGTTGTACACCGGTATTATTAACATTAATTATGATATTAAGCGCAGTTACAATCACAACAATTCATTTATAAAAATGAGGATAAACTTTTTCCGATTATTACGTGAACAATAAAAGTATAAAAAGCGTAATAATAAAAAGCTGTGATCGTAACTGAAACATTAGCGGAAGACTTACTTAACTATTTATACACTTTATTTTATCACATACAAGATACTAAGGGGTTCCCATAAACCCACTTAGCCAATTCCTCACTTTTTACGTTTTTACCACTTAACCAGACTTGCTAATTTGTTTTTCTACGAACAGAAAATAAAAATCCAAACATAAAATCCAGGTTATCTTTTTTCCTTATTCACTTACCTTTCTAACAAGTTATCACACACTCGATTCCGAGCTCGTGAGCTCCGGTTATCACCGTTTGAAGTTGGACAAACAACATAGCCTACCAACTCCAAAACAGCCTAAAACATACAATCTTCACGGAATAAACTGCACCTAACCGCCCAACCAATGACTCTCAAACTTTTACACCATAAACTAGACACCTCAAAATTCGATTTGATATATCGTATGCTTAATTTGACCAAGTAACGAAGCGGGAATTAATTTCTCAAAACTGCTTCAAATCTGCCCACTAAACAGGACAGAACAGGGCAGTACATGACAATAGCCCCCATGGGCTGCGCACACCACCAATGAACCTAGGCTTTTGACACAACGTAGGGGACATCTTAAGCTTCAAAATGGCGTATGGCACGTCCCAATTGGACCACTGTGGAGAGAGATACGCTCTCCCAAAGTTCACCCAAAAACTGCCAATTCTACAGAAAATTTGCCAGAGTTTCCTTTGTATTTCCTAAAATTCCCAAATTTGCATAAGCTGTTTAGCACTACTAATACACCTGAAATCCAGCAAAGTCCAATGGGTGGCACACACAAGGACCAACAACGCCTTGGGGCACTTACAACCCAATCCAATATACACTTAAAACATAAACAATGTCATGCATAAACCATAATGCGGGTAATCATAAACTTACAATAGGCCTAAAGCCCTTCCATCATAATGCATACATCCATGGTACATTTACATCAATGGATTACATTTATATTTACAACTTTAACTTTAAACTACAAATATTTCCATATTACAACCTCACTTGCCAAATAAATCCATAAAATAAAATGACATGAAAGCTAAACTATGCACCAATGCTCCACTTGTCATCATGCGGGCTTCCCGCCCGCTGCTCCATATCCACTGGTACATCCTGAAACAATGCCCCGAGACGGGGTGAGATAAAGAGAAAGGGAGAATATATCAGAACAACTACGACATGCAGGATGGTAGCTACCAATACCACGCCATGTCCTCGGCTATACGCCTATGGGTACTACCCCTGGCGTGTTCATAGAACAACCCACCAAGGTACCCCTTCCAACCATATACACCCGAGACAACCTAGTGTGCTCCTATCCGGATAACACACCACGACCCTGGGTCAACTGGAACTCCCTCTCGGAGACCTATCCAGTGGCAGTCCGGAAAACTTGCCCAAAGGCTAAAAATATCTACTGGCCAGAGATCTGGTACATAAGTACCCACTGTGATAATGCACATGCATGCTCATGCTGTTCTACACTACTCATACACACTTCCTACCATTGCCATCAACTAGCAAGGTGGAACACAAAAGGGGAACAAGCCCCAGTACCAAGAGGTTACCTTTCTTTTTATCCGTCCACTGAGCTCCGCAGAAACTCCACTCATAGCTTGATACACAGGGAACGCCTCAATCCACTTGATCCAGGACCAAGGGCAATCCACTGTTTCACTGTTCCAAGTTTATATCCACGTACGGCAACCTGTACAATCATGCAGAGCCGTCAGTTTCAGTCAAAATACGTCAAAACGCGAAAACGTCAGATTTCCTTTCCCCTCCACTAAGGGTTCGGCCTACATAGTGTTATTTTGGGTTTTATTTTTCTAAATTTTCTTTCTCATTTTATTTCACTTACTTAGGTTACCCAAAGGCTAGTTCACTCGTCGTTTTTTGGTTTTACGACTTTTACGCAACATTTTGCGAAATATTGCACTTTAGGCACATTTTGCCACTTTCAACACTTATTATTTTTACATTGATTCTTTCACATGCCAATCACCACACAACCCGTCTAATAACTTTTCCATTGCACAACACAACACCAAAGTGTTCTAAAACATCAATTTGCCCAATTATACATAAATGGCCGAATCTTGGTTATCCAAACCAAGGATTTCCACTCAATTCCTATGGTCCACCACTCACATAATCACACTACAATTCACTATAACACACATTAACACCAAAATTCAAAAATCCACTTCATGCACCAATTTTTTTTTCTAAGTTAAAATTCATTTTTTCGCTTAAAACTTTCATTGCATTTCTAGCATTAATACATCATTCTAAGACATTATCATCTAATAGACATTTTCCATTTGAGCTCTCTAACACCACATATCACAAAATCCCTCTTTAGGGTCAATTATCACAACTCAAAATTTAACCAATGAAATGTTGAAATAACTCACCCAATTGCACGGTATATGGCTCCACCTAAGCATACTCCACCATTGGAGCATTTGAAAGCATCATGATCACCCTTTTATCCCTTGAAAATCGCACCAAAACAGTGTGAGATCTCCTCACACACTCAATTTCAAGACTAAACAAGGCTACCAATGGGTTTAGGAGGTGTTTTCCATCAAGATTCAACACAAACTTTGTTGAATTTGGTTGAGAATTGGTTGGTTTGTGAGAAAGGCCAAATTAGCACAAAAATGGGGGCAAGGGGATGCTGTCCGTGGGTGAAGAAGGAAGAAACGAAATGGGGAGGAAGAGGAATAGTACTTTTAAGTGTTTATTTGACTTTTAATGGGTACCGGATCCCACGTGATTTAAAACTCACCCGAATTTCCCTCCGATCATCACTAAAATTCACAATTTAAAAACCTAATGAGAAATTATAATTTTTCATCTTAACAAAATCCTTTAATTTTACTCCCTCAGATAAATTTGGAGCTTTCCGGTTGTTCGGAAAAACACTGCTTTAAGGTACAGCGCGCTTCGTTGACAAACTTCCACAAATCGACTTAAATCCCTCAAATATTATCAGAAATCATATTTCCTATTTCTATGGACCATTTAAAATCAATATTTGAAACCTAGAGCTCAAAATTCCACTGGCACGTTTTACGGTGCAATCTGACTGCGGTATTTTTACCCACGAAAAACACTATTCACTGATTTTTCTGAAACTTGCCTATCCACTCAATTTTTTGTTCTGAATCCATTTCCAGGCTTATTTTTATCATCTGAGACCTTCTACTCAATTTTTATCTTCCTAGGGTTGCGTGTTAGCTAATTATCGTTTTGCTCTTTCTTTGTATTTTGGCCTAGTCTTTGGGATTTTCACTAATCCATCACTTAATTTCTCACTTAATACTTTAATTACTTAATTTAGAATTGTGAGGTGTTATATGAAACCTCCATGGGTGAAGAAGCTTGATTTGCAATTTTTTATTTTTACACCGAATCGAGAAAGTTACAACATTAAAAATACCCGAAAACCCTTGGTGATCAAACACCCTAAAAAAATTTCTTGAAAAAATGAGTGTGTGAGACGATCCAAGGGTTTGAAGGTGGTGGTTTTGTGAGGTTAATGTAACCATTGTTGGTGGTTTCCGTTGCTTAGAAGTTTGTATATTGATCTCTGGAAGCCTAGGAACTCATTGGTGGTAAGATTCTTTTCTCAATTTCACTGAGTATTTCTTGTGGATCGAAATTGTGGACATAATATGATGTGTATGTTGGTGAGCATGGTTAGAGAGGTTTTTGGCTATGTTCCTTTAGAACTTATTGTTCGTATGTATAAATAATGAGTAGAAATGTAATAAAAATTTAAGTGATTTTGGTTCCAACACTTAGTCAAATTTTCAAGGATGTAAGAATGGAGATTTGTGAAGGAAGTCTTTGATGGATGATGTAATTGATTGATGGTGGTTTGAATCATAAGTTATGAAGTTTTATAAGAGTTTTAAGCTTGTGAATTGTTGAAAAATTCTTTGATTACATTATGTATCAATTCGACCATATTGGAGAATATTGGGAAAAATATTATAAATTGTGTTATGGCTTGATGAAAGGTGTGTAAATGTATTGGTGATTTGGTTGATAAGGTTATTAAAGTGATGGAATTTGTTTGTTGAAATTAAAGCACAATTGGTAATGCTTTGGGATTTAATGGTCGTGAGCTAGAGTTTTTCTGATAATTGTTGTTTATGTTTGCTTGTGTATTCTCATGCATGTGATTGATCATATTGTGGTATTATTGTTGTAGGCTGACTCCCTTTGATCCAATCTTGGAGGATTAAGCTTTGGAGACTTCTCTCTGTTGGTTTGTGAAATTGCTTGTGGAACTTTTACAGGTAAACTTCTGTGTCCTGGGGTTAGTCCCTTTGTGTGCTCCGCCATGTCATTTGGGAATGGTTGGATCTGTGATCTTTGATAATGTATGATAGAGTATGATCATGCATTTTTACTCGATGTTTGACATGCGTTTTGGCATGTTGTCTGATATATGTTTTGATATACTAGTATCTCTAGCCAGTTGATAGATATTATATGGACTTCCATCGGATATGACTCTAATAAGGGAGTTTCAGTTGGCGCGGTGCCTTAGAGTTGTTAACGCTCTAGGAATGTGTCGGGAGTTATATTATGGGATCCTTGCATAATATCCTAGTTGGGATATTCTTGGATGTCTGCCTAGTGTTAGGATCCTTGAACAATAGTTCTTGGATGTTTGCCCGATGATAGTTGTAATTGGGATCCTTGAGTAGTAAACCTTGGATGTTTGCCCAGTGATTGATGTGATTTTGTATGTTGTACTATTCATATGATTATCATTGAATGCACATTGAGGGAGCCATTGGGTGGAGTGACCCTCTAAGACTCGTGGTTTACTGAGATTTTCAAATCTCAGCCCACTTTATGGGGCATTATTTTCAGGTACCACTATTACTGTTGGAGAAGCCTTGGGCACGAAGCCCGTCTAGTGTGGATACGAGCATATAAAGTATTTTGACATGTACATAGGAGTGCATGAGGATTACTTGGCATTTTGAGATATTATTTTGATGCACTTGGTAGTCGTTTATTGTGTATTATTGACTTAGTGCATGAACATTGATCTTGTATGAGATGTTGTGGACATGTTAGAGTTGTTCATGCTTTTATTTCTAAGTCTTTTGATTATTATGTTGATTATGTAATAGTTAAATTTGATAGTTGATGGGATGTAATTGTATTACTAGAGAACCTTGTTTATGTAAATATTAATGTATGTGATGGAAGGGCCTAAAACCTATTGTAGTTATTGATGTTGTCAACTTATATGAATGTTAAGTAACATAATGTGAATTGATGTACATTGTGGGTTGTAAGTGCACCAAGGTTGTTGATCCTTTGGATGCTACCCTTTTGGTCTATATGTACCATTTTTGAGTATTGGAACACACTTGTATAAGTGGGTAAAAGTTGTTAAAACAAAGGAGACTCTGTCAAAAGTTTTAGAAAAATAGTGACATTTTACCCTAACTTTGATAACTCTCTCCATATTGGTCCAATTAAGATGTACGATACCTTATTTTGAAGCTTAAGATGTTCCCTATATTGTCATAAAATTTGGTGTCATTTGAAGTTGTAGAAACTGCCCGTGTTGCGTTTGAGTGAGAGAGGTTTATGTCCACGCTGTAAGTTGACATCATTGATGTTCATTTTAAAAAAATTCATATCTCTCTCATTTCTTACCCAAATTAGGCTTATAATACATCAAACTGAAGCTTGAGCTGTCTTCTAGAACATATTAAAATATTAGAGAAAATAGACATGTTAAACTTCTGCAGTTTGAGAAGTAGTGAAGTATGTTTGTGTACCTAATACTGCAGTTTTGATAGTTTTAAGGAAGTAACTTACGGCGAGCGTATTCGAAGTTTCAGAACTCCAAATGGGGCGTGTGATACCTTGTTGGAAAGGTAATAGAGTTTAGAATTACATATAAAAATATGGGAAGTTATGGAAAAGCAGTCCAGCTGCAGTTTTGGAAAAATGGAATGTACCTTAAGTTGGTAAAATATCAAATTGTGTATTTATGTTTCCTTGGTTTATGGGTACCGCTTAACAACTTTAAATGGACATTGTATGATGTTATGCAATAATTTTTATGGTTCCGCAATAGTCTTGAGTTGCAATCACACTTTTGGGAAATGCTTATTATGAACGTCTTGTAAACGTAAGGATTTTATAAATGGTAATAAAAAGAAAAAGTTTTACCGTAAATTTTAAATGAACTGATGTGATTGTAACCGCGCTTAATATCATAAACAATGATAACATGGCCGGATGCATATGGGGTGTTACAGGCCTCATGGTTAAGAATGATGGACAAGGTTTCAAATTTGATGACAAGAGAAGTGCTAGTGAGATTGGTAATCACTTATAATAAGAATCAGATGAAATGAATACATTGCAATACATATGTAAAAGAAAATGTTAGTTCACATAATTACATAGGTGTGAATGTGACTTTTATATTATAGCTTATGTTCATTTAATCAATTATATTGCGCCTAATACCATAAGTGATGTTAACAAACCGGTTTGAAATGGGGTGTTACAGCCTTTATCGTCTTCTCTTCTTCTTGAGTTTTCTTGATTTAAAAATATTGCACCAGATGAATTAGCCATCCCCAAACATCATCTCCATCTCCATAAAATTTTGAAACCATAATATAATTTTTTAACTGATACCACAGCTCCTAGATCGAAGCTCTGATATCGATTTAATAAAAACACAACCTAATAACAAAATATTCAACTAAGAAGGAAGAAAACAATATAGAGAGAGAAGATTTGTATTACTGAGTTAATGAACAACAAAACAGGGAAAATGAAGTATCTCTCCTATTAGCATATCACTACATCATAATTGAAAAGAAGAATACAAGCAAGACGTGAAGAAGATGATAGCTAGAGCAATTCTTTCCCAAGTCCTACAACCCAATTCAGATTTCTCATACCCTCACACACTTCACAATCCCATCTTATATCCAGGCTAATCTCCAAGAATATTCTATTCTCCCTCCAAAACTTAGTTATGCCACCCTATGAAGCACCGATATGTCTAATTTTTTTTACGTATCCGATACGCGTCCCAGACGGACATGTTGGCGATACTCATTTTCACGTATTTGATTAGTCAGCAAAAGCGATACGGTCAAATGCCATGAATGTAAAGTTTAAAAAACTGAAGGTTGTTTTCTAACTGAAGATTTTTGGCATAAAAATCCTGAATCGAAATCTGACTCACTTAGTTCTATACTCACCTCAACCATCTCTGTTCTAAAATCACTGAAAGCTCACTGCCATCTGCCGGCTGACTCAGTTCTTCCTCTCCTTGTGCGTCTGCCGTCTGCCATCTCTGATCTCTGGCAAGTGCCGACTCACTTCTCCCTCTCCTCGACGCGGTCGCGGTCTCTTTCAGTCTCTTTGCTCTCCTCTGCGTCTACCCCTCTCTCTCTCTATTTGAGTTTGTGACTGATGTCGGTTTGTCATTTCTTTAACCTCATTTTTTTCTTTTTTATCATGCATCAATGTTGTGTTAATTTGAGCTATTTTTTCTGGTAATCTTTATTTGAGCTTTTAATTTTTGTTAATTTGTCCATATTTTTATTATTTTGAGCTTTTAATTTTTATCTAATTTGTCCATATTTTTATTTTGAGCTTTTCATTGTCCACAACAAATATATTTTTATTATGATTATGTTTTTTTTAACATGATTATGAATGTAAATTTTGTTTTTTGTATTTTATGGATAATCAATTATTTGTGCTTATGATTTTTCTTTTGTATTACTTACAACCTATTATTGTTTACAACCTTTTACAACCATATCTTAACCATTGATTTCCGTCAATCAACGGTTATTATTTTCGCAAATCAAATTCATTAGTTAATATCTAATTCGCAATGAATGATAACCGTTGATTGACGGAAGTCAACATTTAAGATATGATTGTAAAAGCTTGTAAACAAAAATAGATTGTAAGTATAACCTTCCATTTTTTTATTGACTCTTGTAATTTTGAATGTTTGTTAAAGATTCATAAGGTTTTTTAAAATCTTATAAATCCATATTGTCCTTTCAAATCTTATAAATTCTATTAAAATCCAATCTTATGAAATCTTGATTGTAATTTTTTTTTTAAAAAAAAAAAGTCTTTAAAGCCCCTCCAGTTCTAAATAGTCTTTTAAACTTTATAAGATTTTTTATTCACAAAAATATTTTAAAATCATAATCCAATACACCCCATAAGTTTATTCCTTTTAACTTACTTCTTATTCATAACTCATTGAATTCTACACAAGAATTCTCACACTTTCTGATCGCTTTGCATGGACTTATTTATTATATATTTTATGCAACATTCATATGGTTCAATAAATCATTGTATTTTAGGAAAAATATCAAATTCCTCAATCTAAGGTATTAAATAGAATCCATTTTAATTTTTGTCAATTAAATTTAATTATTATATTTTCTAAAAAATTAATACAAAGACAAGACTACTTACAACCCCACCCTTATCCTCCCAAGTTGGGGGACCTGTGCACCGATTTAAATTGTCTTGTAGATGTTATAATGTCACTGTCTTGTGAAATAAAGTATACAAAATACTATTTTCTTCACTCACTCTCGAGTAGATGACACCACATACGCAAATTTGGTCTTTGCCTTCGCATTAGGATGGTTGATCAGTGCCACCTTGAAATCACAATTGAACTTGGTTAAAGAGGATGAATAGAAGGATCAAATTGAAGTGAGTTCCACAAATATATAGACTGAATGGCATTCAAATCAGCTAGTCCACTTTTTTTTTTAAAAAAAAATATACAAAATAAAAAATAAAAAGAGAAAAAGAAAAATTATGAACATTTCTTCTCACCTTATTAATGCTGTTGCCATTGCCCTTAGTTAATCGCTGTGGCTAATCATCAATTTCTAAAGACCCGCCCTTAATTTCCGGATGAGGAATCACCAGTTCACCACAATGCATATTCTTACATTGTTCAAGGTCCTTCTCAAATATCCAATGGTACCCGCAATTTTTCACCTCCAACTTCAAACCTTTGCCGCCACGAACCCAAACCTCCATCTTGATATCTTCAAGATCACCCTTCTCGCCATTTGTACAAGATACCCGACGCAAAAAATCAATTGATTGTTCCCAAGGGAAATAGAATAGCCAGATATGATCTGATTGGACCGTTACCAGATCTCCATTGAAACTACAGTAAGAGCGGCCTGGTATGATCTGATCCGCTTTATATGTAATACGGATTTCTAAACGTGGCATCTGTTTATTTGTCAAAGTAATTGGATCATAACGTGACACAAACACTGCACAGCAAGCAATGCCAATCCAATTATTTTGATGCATAATGGGAGATGGGTCTATATTTATTGAACTACCCGCACTCTTATTGCTGAACCACTTTGGTATTTCACTTCCTGGAATAACAATATCAATCCAACCCATTCCCACAGATGGTTTCAGCCTCGCCTGATAACATGAACAAAGGCATATTTTAGTTCATAGTTCATATATATATATATATAACATTAAAGTTATTTTTTTTGTCTCTCCTCAGTCACTTTTCAAAACCTGTCTATTTATTAGCATGTAGAGAGAAAAAAACAATTTATTTATGCTTCATGTTTTTGAGGTTATTTAATGAACCTTGTTTAAAATAAAATATATTGAATTTATAAGTTCTTTACTGTTATAAATATGTACTACTTATAATTTAATGAGAGATAAATGTAAGAAGGAAGGAAGGAGTGTGAACCTCAATGACTTGTGCCATCCATGGAAAAATCATGGTACTGCAGTGTTCCCTCTCTTCCAAATTTGGGCAGTTGAAAACATATAATATTATGATTCTCAAATTCTCATGAATGTCCGTACGTGAAGGGAGCTCAGGCAAAGATTTCAACTTCTTGCAGTGTGACAATCTTAAATCAACAAGTTTTGAAAACTCCTTCAGGCTACAAGTCAGTGTAACAAACTTGTTTCCCTCAAGATTAAGGTATTTTAAGTAATGTAAGCTTCCAATAGCTTCAGGGAATTGTACCAGCTTGCAGAAACTCAATTTAAGATATACCAAACAAGAGAAGCTAGGCAAGGAAGGCAACAAAGAAATAGTTGAATCTTTATAATTCAAGGAACGGAAAGGCAAAAAACACCTTTTGAAGATGCAAGAGGATGCTGATCGGGAGTGTATAGCAGTTTCACTACTTATATCAAGCTGGTTATTAAACACTTTTGAACACCCCGAGAGATTTAATGATTTAATAGAAGTGAGACCCACTATGTTGTTGGGTATACTTAAAAGATTTTTGCAGTCTTCCAAATTCAAGACTTCAAGCTTTCTTAGAAGACCAATGGATGGATCGATCTCCACAAGTTTTATACATCCTTCAAGAGTTAGCCTCTCAAGATTTGGGACATCTCCAAAATCTGGCATTTTGATTAGATTTTTGGAATGGCTAAGATCCAAACTTATCAAATTGGGCATATACTGTAAAGACCAACATGAATAAAGAAAATTAAAATAGAAAGATAATTTATATTTCTAAATCTTTCTAAAAGAAAAATGAAAAAGATAAATTATAGTACCTTCTTGCCTTCCCACAATTGTGTCATGCAGCTATGCTTCAAGATCAAATGAACAGGAACCTCGGGCTGAAAACTAAATGGCAAATACATGAAAGGATATTCATGCCAATCAACATATCGTAAATTATTAGAAAGACATTTGAGGCTGCCTGAAAATTTTACACCACGTAGTATAAGCAATCTGAGGTGATTCAATTTTGACAATCCTTCAGCCATCATTCTTCGAGTTTCTTCTGGGCTATTCAAAACTATGGCTTCAACATTATTTTCCCCCTAAATGATTGCATTAAAGAATGAAAAACTTAAATAACTTTTAACTGTATATAACTTCTATAAAAAAGGAAATATAATTGTTTTTTCAATCAACTACTTTACCATTTTCTCCTTCAACATGACCTTGAATAAATCTTTATAGAGCCAAAGCCTGCTCCACTTTCTTGGCTTTTTGGGTGAATTTTCTCGAACTAGTTTTTTCCCCAGCTCTTCCAACAAATCGTGCATTTTAATAGCAGGGAAATTAGCATAAGAAGACGAAACTGTTAGGAGTGATTTATCAATGAGAACTCCTATTCCAATGTATGGATGAAATTCACAACAACTTAGAACTTTCTCAACATTAAGCAGCTTGTGCCCATTGAAGAAACAAGCGATGTCCAGGAATATTTCTTTCTCCATTTCTTCTAATCCATCATAACTAATTCGGAGCACATCCATGATATCTTTGCTTGGATTTTCTCTCAATCTAGCCAATGCACTTCTCCACTCATGGACATCTCGACCAAACAAAAATGAGCCCAATACTTTAATTGCGAGTGGAAGGCCCTTTGCATATTCTAGTACTTCATATGATAAGACTTTGTAATCTCTCCCAATATTATCACAATTGAAAGCTTTTCTACTAAACAATTGAAGAGCATTGTCAGGATTCAAGAGTTTAACGGTGTAAACATCATCCACTCCATACTTTCTTAGGATATGCAAGTCTCTAGAAGTTATGATGATTCTACTCCCTGCACCTAACCATTCACGATTCACACCTAGTTTCTCCAATTGTTCAACTTGATCAACATTATCAAGAACTATAAAGGCCCTTATGTAACGTAACCTACGACGTATCAAATCAGCTGCCAAAAAAGGATTAAATATATGAAGGTTTTCTTCATTTAGAGCTTGCTGTAGAATTTGCTTTTGTGTATCAATGACATCAGACTTGCATACATCAGCAATAAAACAAGAAGCATCAAATTGATGAGATATTTTATCCCACAAAACTGTAGCAAGAGTTGTCTTTCCTGCTCCACCCATCCCACAAATTCCTACAACCCTAACTGCATTAACTGAGCTTAAAGCTAAAAGCTTTTCTAATTCTTCTGCAGGAGATTGCATCCCAACTATATCATTTGGAAGCCTTGGAAAATTGTGACCCAATATAGTTATTATCTCTTTAACAATTTTTTCAATCTCTGTATTTTGTGGCCTGAAAGTTTAAAGAAATTCAAATATACTAGGTCAAAACCTTAACAAAACCAAAACAAAAAGAACATGAAAAGGACAAGAGAACAAAGTATTTTTTATTTTATTTTTACTTTTGTATAGCTCTGTTCATAAAGCAATTAAAAGACTATGGATTACTCTCTCAACTCTAGTTTGAGAAGGGATAATAAATTTATAAAGACCAAATCAGCAAGAAAAAAGCAATATAAGTGGTGCACAAATTTATCTTAAATTTGCTTAATCAAGTTGTTGCACAGGAATAAACCATGAGCACTTACTTGTACCGTACATCCCAACCAGAGAGATTGGCTATTTCTTTCAGAGCAATTCTCCATCTTTTCACTTTCTCCATCATCTCTGAATCTTCTTTGAATCTTTCTTCATGTTCACCAAAGGCTTTCTCGTAACCCTCGTTTTGTTTTCTGACCTCAGATGGATCAACATCATAGAAAATAGGCAGAATATATTTTCTTGATACTTGAACGCAATCGAGGATCTTTGTGAGTTCTCGCAAGCACCATGTTGACGAAGCATAGTTCTTTGAGAAGACAACAATATAAATTTGAGACCCTTCAATTGCTTGTAAGAGCTCAGGTGCTATGGATTTGCCTTTCTTGAGCTTTGTATCATCTCTGAAGGCAACAATGCCTTTTCTTTGAAGAGCAGCGTAAAGATGATCAGTGAAGTTGTAGCGTGTGTCTTCACCTCTGAAGCTCACAAACACATCATATTTCGATGTGGTTGAAGATGAAGCAATGCTTGTTGAGGATGATGAAGCCATTGCAATTAGAAAAGGGTGATGTACAATGTGTACACTACTATTACCGTGAAGCTTCAATGGAAGGACCAATATAAATCAACCTTTGTGATTTGGGATTTGGGATTTGGTTGCGAGTAAGGTAAACGCTTCTACCTATTTATAAATATATCAAATGGCTCTTTAGGCGTTGTTTCTTGGTAGCCTCACCAATGATGCTTTCTAATAATTTAGTCAGAATTTTAACAATTTTCATTTTTCGCACGCGTCCATGTTGCTTACTGCATGTGTCGATAATTCAAAATCTTTTAATTGCCCGTATTGAATGTGAACTGCGCTAAACCATTCTCTGTAGAAATTAGATATTCCTTTTAATTTTATACCGAAGGTTATATCTATACACTTTTTGTTTGCAAACAACACTGTGTCTTACCGGTAATACACTTTTGAGTGAAATATTACCGGTGGTCAGACATAGTATAATTTACAAAAATTTGTACAGCCATCTTTTCCCCAATTTTTATTATTACTTTTAAATAATTAAAATAAAAATAACATGATAAAAATATGTAATAGGCAATGAATGGTTTTTTTGCCCTATGCCGGCAGCTGCATTCTCCTTATTTTTATTTTTATTTTGGTACATAAAAGGGGCTCATTCTCCTTATTCTTTAATGGATTTTATAAGAGTTATGTTGTAGGAAAAGTAAATGTGTAATGTTATAGAGATTCGTTTTGTGTGCCTTAATTTTTATTTTTATTTTTTGTTTTAAAAAGTATGGGACCCATAAAATGTTGTGTGTGTAGGAAACTTTGTCGTAGTACCCTTCTTTAATATATAATGTCTACTACCACATGCATTCTGCTTATCTGCATGACTGAACGCGCGTGCTCATAAGTTTTCCTTATAATAAATAAGTCAAACACACTGTTTATCAATATATATATATATATATATATATATATATATAAAAGTCAAACACACTTATTTTTGAAAAATAAAAAATAAAAAGTGTTAGAATACTACTTTGCTCGACTTATTAAAAAAATAATTCGTCTTGAATTTTTTTTAACTCATGAATAACCACTGTTTAAGATTTTTAAGCCTATTTATATTCTCTTAGTAAACAGAGTATTTTGTAATGAGTGCGGTAAGGAAAATACAGTATATATTGCTAAATGTAGCTATATAGAGTGAAGTAGGATAAATTTGGGCTTCCATTCTTTTTTTCTCTTCTCTTTTTTCTGTTTTGCGATTGTGTGTGTGATTGCTCGGTCCTAATAAGGAGGATAGCCTAAGCAGACGCAAGCAAGGCCCTAGGATGAAACTTGTGACCATGAGTTGAGAGAGCAGATGAAAATGCCAGGCAGCCAAAGACCTAGAATGAAGAATAATCAACCTCCTTGTGACATACAACAAATCATGGGAGACTTGAAATTAAGCAATGGAAAGATCGACTGCTCTATTTATGAGGAAACAGTCGTGTGATGCAATCTAACTAAAGAGAGAAAGGAATTAGAGACTGAAAATAATGGGCCTTTGGCTACATTTAGAATATGTTGATGTGTCCTCTCAACCACTGCGTTCTGCTGAGGTCTTTCCACCCGGGAAAATTGGTGCTAAACTCACTCAGAATTGAAGACTTAAGTGAAGGCCAGTTCCTTGACATTATGTGTTCTAACAGTCTTTGATTTGCTTGCCAAATTAGGTGAGTATCATACACTACTAAAAAACATGCATTAGAGATGGAATTTAGAGACATAACAAAATCTATCTGTAATATAAATGAATAATGTGATGGAATAACAATCCTTTGCAAATAGGGAGGAAATTAGAGACAAAAATATTTCTGTCTCTGTCATTGACAGATTTAGAGACAGAAATCCAATTCTTCTCTAATAAACACAAATCCGTCTCTAAATATGTGTCGAATAGAGATGACTATTTCTCCGTCTCAAACAGGAATAGATTTAGAGACAGAACATAATATATAAAAATAGTGATAATATTAAGGATATAGATTTGGGCTTAGTGAGGGAATTTAGTGATAGATTTTTTTCCATCTCTATTGGCGATAGATTTAGAGACGCAACGTGTAGTTACGTCTCTAATTTCGTTACTGATAGAAATGAAATTTATTTTGTCTCTATTAATGAGGGATTGTGTTCCATCCCTAAGAGAGACATATTATTTTTCGTCCCTGTTTAAGACGAAAAATAATGTGTCTCTATTTGGGATGAATTTTGAGACAGAAGTAAATAACCTGTCCCAAAATCCGTCTCTAATAGAGATGGATAATTTTTTGTCTCAAATAAGGACAAAGAATAATCTGTCTAATAGCAATTGAATTTTTCTATAACTAGCAGTGACGGAATTAGAGATGCAAATACATGTTCTGTCTCCAATTTCGTCACTGATAAAGATGGAAACTTTTTAACTCTATCAGGGAGGTATTATATTTCATCCCTATTTGAGATGAAAAATATTGTGTCTCTATTTGGAACAGATTTTGAGAGGAAAGAAAATGATCCATCTCAAAATTCATCTCTAATATAAATAGATCATTTTTTGTCTCAAATATGGACATAAAATAATCTGTCTTTATTAGGAATGGAACAGGATTAGTGAAATTAGAGACGAAGATAATTTCTCTAAATTAGGGGTCTTTATTAGACACGAAATTTTCGTGTTCGGGTCAACCCGTTTAATAAATGGGTCGTGTTCGGGTTGAAAAAATATAACACGAAAATATTCGTGTCGGGTCACGGGTCAACCCGTGAACCCGCTCTGACCCGCAAATATAATTTTTTTTTTATTTTTTCAAGGTTATTATGGTAATTTTATTGAATGATATAAAAAAAAAACACTCTAGGTTTCTTTTTATTGAAGTTTTTTTTTTGTTATATTTTTATCAGATTTGGTGCTTTTTTGGGGCGATCGTGTAATAAACGTCACAGTATTATAAGATTTTTCGGAATTAGAGACACTAATAATTAATCGAAAACACACAGGTGCACATTCCATCTCTAAATCCGTCACTGACCCATTTTCAAAATAGTACAAGATTATACTCATTAACAGACTTCTTTGGAAATCAAACCACAAACTTATGAAGAGAGACAACTGCGTCCGATAGATCCACGGGATATAAAAAAAGAAGAGCTCAGAAGGCGGATAATCACATTTGAAGCAACAACTTGTGCAACCGTAGGGTAAGAAAATCCTAGTTTTGCGCGATAATTTGTGCAGGTACAAAGTAAGAAAATTCAAGATTTGGAGCGACGACTTATGTTGGCCCATAGCAAGAATATCCAAGATTTGATATAATATAGAAGTCTTTTACATTATAATATAGAAGAAAGAATCCAAAAGAATAATATAATATAAAAGAATAGAATGTCCATATATTTTTATCCTTTTTATAGAAAGGGAATGCCTCTTGGTCTTCTTCCAGAATATTCTTCATTAATGGGGTGGTTGTTCTTAATATATGGCTCTTGGTTGTGTTTGTGTTGAAGATTTTAACCCGATTTCAAATTTGTGTCGTTTTTGTGTTGAACATTTGCGTGTTTGTGTCAAATTTGTGTCATGTTGTGTTGACCTGAATTGTCATCCCTATGACAAGCTGATAGGATTCATCATCTCTGCAAGAGATAAGTTATCCAGTAGAGACCGAGGGAACACTAATGACTTCCTTAAGACTTGGGAATCCCTGCACTAGGGATTATAAAGGAGTTCATAGATCCACCTTTAGAGTTTATGGAAGAGGACTCCTAGTTCTGAAAAAGCTAACTTCTAGTCATTCTAGAGTTGATACAATATCCTTGCTCTTGACCAGAAGATGGATAACGAGATGAAACGATGGATTGGCATGATAACCCTACGGGAAAGGTTGATCACTTAATCATTCATCCAGCTTTGAGGCCATAAAGTATTGCTAATACTCTGTGTGATCATGTTAATCCTACTAAAGGGGTTTAGTAAGCCCATGCATATTCATATCAATGGCTATTTGGGCCAAATAGGTTATATACTTATATCACTTAGTTGGCTTGGACTAGCATATGGTTTTAGGCCTATAAAAGTATAATATAGAACCTATGAGATAGGATCTTGCAGGTGCTAAGTGGGTATAATATTTGTAAAGTTTAAATATAATTTTTAAATTAAATAAGAACTAGATCCTTATATTAATTTAAATTTTGAATTTGAATTCAGATAGGATAAAGATAAGATAGAGATCTTATCACATGAATGAAATTTAAATAGTTTAAATTTTATTCATATCTTAATAAAAATAATATTAAAATGAGGCTTTATCTATAGGATTTGACTAGAAATAGAAATATAATTTGAATTCAAATTCAAATTATATCAATGGATGTTTGGTCCTTATAGGTTATATACCGATATCACTTAGAGCCTATTTGAATCCTCTCTTTTTTAAGTTAAAAGCTACTTATAAGCTAAAGTTAAAAAAAAAAAACTTTAAAAAAAGTTAAAAGTTGTTTGATGACTACTTAAAATTTTTAGATTAAAAGCACATATTTCAAGAAAATTCTCTATTCATTTCAAAAAAATGCACACAATTAAAGAAAAATAGACAAGAGCTTAAAAAAAACTCCTCCTATGAGCTTTTAGCTTTTTTCTTCATTATAAAAGAGTTTTTCATTATAAGAGCTTTTCTCAAAACATGTTTGATCAAACTTCTGCTTATAAGTAGCTTTTAGCATAAAAATAGAGAATCCAAACAAGCATTTAGTTGACTTGGACTAGCATATGATTTTGGGCTATAAGAGTATAATGTAGAACCTATGAGATAGGTTCATGCAGGTGCTAAATGGATATAATATTTGTAAAATTTAAATTATAATATTTATAAAGAATTTGATCAAGTATTTGTAAAGTTGAAATATAATATTTAGATTAAATAAGAACTAGATCCTTATCTTAATTTAAATTTTGGGTTTAAATTCGAATACGATAAAGATAAGATAGAGATATTATCATATGAATGAAATTTAAATAGTTTAGATTTTATTCATATCCTAATAATATTAATAGTATTTGTAAAATAATATTAATATTTATTTTTAAATTTATTTAATTAATAATATTATAATTTAAATTCTTTATGATTTTATACATCCAGTTGTTTTAATATAATATAATATCTATTTTATATTTTACATTAATATAATAATTAAATACATAATAAAATTAAGTATTAAAAAATGGTATCGTTTAAAAAGTACTTTTTTTTTGGTAACAAATAAAATTAAGTATTAAAAAAGGATTTGGTGTTTGTCATTTTAAATGACAGAAGTTATGCCATTTTAGGAGAGAGATAGACACAGAAAAATGGAAATCAGGGGAAAGAGAAAGTAAGTAGTTTTTTTTAATTTAAAATTCAAATTTTTTGTGTCTGTATCTCTCTTAAAATGACATAACTTTCTGTCATTTAAAATGACAAACACTTTTCCCATTAAAAAATGGTATCGTTTAAAAAGTACTTTTTTTTTTTTTTGGGTAACAACGTTTAAAAAGTATTAACCGAAAGTGGAATGAAATATATAACTTAATTGTATTAAAATTAAAAAAAAATTGAAAAAAAAAGATAACATTTGATAACTTCCCACTCACTTCATCCCCCTAATTCCTCTTAAGATAATTTTATCTCTTTAATTGCTTCCACATCCCTATCTTTTAGATACTGAAAATTGAGTATCCATTGAGCATAGTTGAAGCAATTAGCAAGATAAAATTATTATCTCTTTGAATTAAAGAGCATATAATTTATCCTAAAAAAGATGTACAGTAAGTTGGAAAAAAAAAAGGTACAGTAAGTTGAAGAAAAAAAAAAAAAGGTACAGTAAGTTGAAATTAAAGAGCATATAATAATTTCACCAAAAAAAAAAAAAAGAGCATATAATTTCTCTTCCACCTCTCATTGAATTAAAGCGTAAAGTAAGTTGAAAACAATAATAATAAAAAACATTAGGAATAAAAAAGCTCCCTAAAATTATGAAAAAAGGGCCACTTTAGTAATTATAATAAGTACTCATAATTTTTTCATCATTTTAGGACCAATTTGGATTGTCAGGGACTAAAAAGGATTTCAGTACCATAAAATTTCCTCTAATAAAAAATATTAGGATGCTGTACGTAATAGTTTAATCAGTTGGGAGAAAATTGATAAAGAGTGACCTAAGTAATGATTTTTGGAAAGAAATTAAAAGTATATTTTTTCTGGGCAATGTTATACTTACAACTTTTTTTTTTACAACCATATATTATCACCGTTGATTTCCGTCAATCAACGGTTATCATTTATTGTGAATTAATAATTAATTAATGAGTTTAATTTGCTAAAATCATAACCGTTGATTGGCGGAAATCATCGGTGATAAGATATGGTTGTAAAAGGTTGTAAAAAAATAAGTTGTAACTATAACTCCCCCTTTCCTTCTTAGATAAATAAAAACGTTATTATTTTGAATTTTAGTAGTTAAAAATCTTAACAAAATTTAAATTGTAAATACATTCTTATCTGCTTTTATAGAAATATTTATTTAAAACATTACTTTTATCTTTCAACTTAACAGATGGAAAAATCTTTACAAGATTAAGAAGTTAAATATACGACAAAGCATTTATAAACTTACGCTTAATAAGCACAAGTCGTTGAAAAAAATTGCAAAAGATATTCCAATAAAAAAACGAGGATTTTTATTTGCTTTAAAAAAGTAAACTTGGATCGTAATATGGGTTTTATAAGAGTTATATCGTACGAAAAGTGATTCTGTAATGTTATAGAGATTCATTTTGCGTGCAGGATTTTTTTTTTCTTTTTACTGCAGGTCCCACAAAATGTTGTGAATATAGGAAATTTTTCGTGGTCATGTTAAATGATAGATGATAAACCCTCGTAATATTAACTTATTAAAGCATGCTTATTCCTGCCATTTTTTAAAGCGCTTTTTGGAATTTTTTTAACAATTTGATTAAAAACAAAACTCATATTGTATTTGTATGAGATATTATTTAAATATTCATTAAATTATTATTTTTCTCAATCCCTCCAAAACTTCATTCCCATGTTTTTTACTGTTTGAGTTCATTCCCAACTCCCAATCTTGATTCCCCCCTTTCAATTTTGTTAGTCAAGAACGTGTATTAATTGATGCGCTCATTGTTTGTTTTCTCACCATTCTCATAGCCCACATCACTTTTGCATCTACCACACACAACCACCATTCCAGCTTTGTAAGCATCCCCGTTTCTCAAAACAGTTTCTGGATTTGCCACTCAAAAATATCTTTCAAGCTTTGAAACCATCCCCTTTCTCAACACGCGGGTACACATTATTTTTTTCTATCTGTTCTTTATATTTAATCCTTTTGATTTATCATGCCACCTAGCACAAAAAGATAACGTCTAGGTTGCTCTATCTGTTTTTTCTTTTTAACTTTTGGGTCTTTTGAAAGAAGGTAAAAATACTTTATGTATGGAATAAATCTTTGGTACTACTGTTGTAGCAAGATTCAGTGTAGCTCACCAATCAAGTAGATGACACAACGTACGCAAATTTGTCTCTGCCTTCTTATTAGGATGGTTGATTGGAATCACAATTAAACTTGGTTAAAGAGGATGAAAAGAAGGATCAAATTGAAGTGAGTATCACAAATTTAGAGAGCGAATGGCATTCAAATCAGCTAGTCCACTTCTTTTTTTCAAAAAAAAAAAAAAAAACATATAAGTTAAGAACATTTCTTCTCACCCTACTCTAAATGCAGCCCAAATGCAGTTGTCAATGCTCTTCATTAATAGCACAATGATTATCGCTGTGGCTAATCATCAATTCCTTAAAACTCGACTTTTCCAATTGAGGAATCAGCACTATGCATATTCTTAAATTCTTCCAGGTCCTTTTCAATTATCCAATGGTACCCACAATTTTTAACCACCAACTTCAAACCACTGCCGCCACGAACCCGAACCTCCATCTTGATATCTTCAAGATCACGCTTCTCGCCTTTTTTGCGAGATACCCGACCTATAAAATCAATTGAATGGTCCCAAGGGAAATAGAATAGCCAGATATGATCTGATTCTACCGTTACCAGATCTCCATTCAAATTGCAGTAAGAGCGGCCAGGTATGATCTGATCCGCTTTATAGGTAAAACGGATTTCTAAACGGGGGTTCCGTTCATTTGTCAAAGTAATTGGATCATAATGTGACACAAACACTGCACAACAAGCAATGCCAATACAATTATTGTGAAGCATAATGGGAGATGGGTCTATGCTTATTGAACTACCCACACTCTGATTGTTGAACCACTTTGGTATTTCACTTCCTGGAATAACAATATCAATCCAACAAACGCCCGCTGATGATTTCTGCCTCGCCTGATACCAGAAACAAAGCTACATCTTAGTTCATAGTTCCCACACACACACACACACACACACACACACACACACACACACACACACACACACACACACACACACACACACACACACACACACACACACACACACACACACACACACACACACACACACACACACACACACATATATATAGATGTGAGAAGGAAGAAAGGAAAAGAGTGTGAACCTCAATGACTTGTGCCATCCATGGAAAGATCATGGTACTGAAGCGTTCCATCTCTTCCAAATTTGGGCAGTTGAAAGCATGTAACATTCGGACTCTCCATTGCTTATGCATGCGCGTACGTGAAGGGAGCTCAGGAAAAGATTTCAACTGCTTGCAGTGTGACAATGATAACCGAAGAAGTCTTGAAAGCTCCTTCAGGCTACAAGCCAGTGTAACAAACTTGTTTCCATCTAAACTAAGTAATTCTAAGCAATGTAAACTTCCAATACCATCAGGGAGTTGATGCAGATCGCAGAAACTTATATCAAGAACTGTCATACGAGAGAAGCAAGGCAAAGAAGGCAACAAACAAGTAGCTGAATCTTCAAGTGTCGTAGAATACAATGAACGGAAAGGGAACAAAAACCTTTTGAAGATGGAGCTGGAGAATGTTGATTGGGAGTGCATGACTTTTGAACAGCCGGAGAGATCTAGATATTCGAGAGAAGTGAGCCGGAGAAAGTTGTTGGGTATACTTACTAGATTTTTGCAGTCTTTCAAATTCAAGTGAGTAAGCTCTCTTAGAAGACCAATGGATGGATCGATCTCCACAAGTTTTATACATCCTTCAAGATCCAGCTCCTTAAGATTTGGGACCTCTCCAAAATTTGGCATCTTGATTAGATTTTTGGAATGGCTAAGATCCAGTCTTATCAAATTGGGCATATACTGTAAAGACCAACAGGAAAGAAGATAATTATTATTATTATTATTATTATTTTTTCTAATTTACCTTCAAAACAAAAAAATTGCACAAAGAATTTATATTTCTTAATACCTTCTTTCCTGCCCGTAATTGTTTGATGCTACTATGCTTTAAGATCAAATGAACAAGATCCTCCGGTTGAAAACTTGATGGCAAATACTTGAAAGGATATTCATCCCACTCAATATATCGCAATTTACTAGAAAGACATTTGAGGCTGCCCGAAAATTTTACACCTCGTAGTATGAGCAATCTAAGGTGACTCAATTTTGACAATCTTTGAGCCTTCAATCTTTGAGTTTCTTCTGGACTGTTCAAGACTATGGCTTTAACGTTATTTTCCTAAACAATTACATAAAAGAATGAAAAACTTAAATAACTTTAATTGTATATAACTTCTATAAAAATGGAAATATAATTTTTCTTAATCAACTTCTTTACCATTTCCTCCTCGAACATAACATTGTGTAAATCTTTGTAGACCCATAGTCTGCTCCACTTTCTAGGCTCTCCCGGTGAATTTTCTCGAATTATTTTTTTACCCAGCTCTGCTAACAAATCGTGCATTTTAATACAAGGTGAATCAGAGTAAGAAGGCAAAATGGTTAGGAGTGATTTATCAACGAGAGCTTTAATTCCAATGCTTGGATGAAATCCACAGCAATGTAGAACATTCTTAACTTCAAAGTGTTGGTACCCATTGAAGAAGCAGGAAATATCTAGAAATATTTCTTTTTCCATTTCTTCCAGCCCATCATAACTAAGTTGGAGCACATCCATGATATCTTGACTTGGATATTCTCTCAATCTAGCCAATGCACTTCTCCACTCATGGACATCTCTGCCAAACAAAAATGAGCCCAATACTTTAATTGCCAGCGGAAGGCCCTTCGCATATTCTAGTACATCATATGATAAGACTTCATAATCTCTCCCAACATTATCACATTTGAAAGCTTTTCTACTAAATAATTGAAGAGCATAGTCAGCATTCAAAAGTTTAACGGTATAAACATCATCCACTCCATACTCTATCAAAATACGCAAGTCTCTAGAAGTTATGATGATTTTACTCCCTACACCTAACCATTTAGGATTCACACCTAGTTTCTCCAACTGTTCAACTTGATCAACATTATCAAGAACTAAAAGCACTCTCACATGACGTAACCTATGTTGTATCAAATTAGCTGCCATAGAAGGATTGAATATATGAAGATTTTCTTCATTTAAAGCTTCCCGTAGAAGTTGCTTTTGTGCATCAATTGGGTCAGACTTGCAAACATCAGCAATAAAACAGCGAGCATCAAATTGATGAGAGATTTTATTCCATAAAACCGTAGCAAGAGTTGTCTTTCCTATTCCTCCCATTCCAAAAATTCCTACAACCCGAACATCATCAACCGACCTCAAAAGTAAAAGCTTTTCCAATTCTTCAGTAGGAGATTCTACCCCAACTAAATCATCTGGCATACATGAAATTTTCTCATCCAATATACTTATTATTTTTTTGACAATATTTTCGATCTCTGCACTTTGTGGCCTGAAATTCAAGAAAATCAGGTCAACACCTAACAAAACGAAAACCAAAACAAAAAGTACATATACAGGACCAGAGAACAAAATATGCTTCTATTCTTTTTCTTTTTTTTCTTTTTTAAACTTTTGAAAAGCTCTTTTCATAGATAATGCATTACTCTTTCAACTCCAGTTTGAGAAGGGATAATAAATCCATGAACACCAAATCAACAAGAGAAAAACAATATTAAGTGTTGCACAAATTAAGATCTTAGATTTACTTAATCAAGTTGTTGCACAGGAATAAACCATGAGTATCAGAGAAGATCACTTACTTATATCGTACATCCCACCCAGAGAGATTGGCTATTTCTTTGAGAGCTTTTCTCCATCTTTTCACTTCTACCATCATATCTGAATCTTCTTTGAATCTTTCTTCATGATCAGCAAAGGCTTTCTCGTAACCCCCACTTTGTTTTCTCACCTCAGATGGATCAACGTCATAGAAAATAGGCAGAATACATTTTCCTAATACTTGAAAACAATCGAGGATTTTTGCTGATTCTCGCAAGCACCATGTTGAGGAAGCATAGTTCTTTGAGAAGACAACAATAAAAATTTGAGACCCTTCAATTTCTTGTAAGAGCTCAGGTGCTATGGATTTGCCTTTATTGAGCTTTGTATCATCTCTGAAGGCAACAATGCCTTTTCTTTGAAGAGCAGCAAAAAGATGGTCAGTGAAGTTGTAGCGTGTGTCTTCACCTCTGAAGCTCACAAACACATCATACTTCGATGTCGTTGAAGATGAAGCACTGCTTGTTGAGGATGATGAAGCCATCACAATTGGAAAAGGATGATGTATAATGTGTACACTATTACTATTAGTTTTACTGTGAAGCTTCAAATCAAGGACAAATATAAATCAAAGTTATATTTTAGGGAGTTGGTGAAGACATATCTGAATGCCTCTGCTTCCTACTAGTTATAAATATTATATAACATGATTGTAATTACTTTTTAGGCGTTGTTTCTCACTTTCTTGGTAGCCTCTCCGATGATGCTTTCTTACTAGTTAGAATTTTCAATCCACCTTCACTGAACGTTCTGACAATTTTCATTTTTCCAACACGTCCTTGTGGCTTACAATGCTCGGAACTCGGAAGTTAGTAGGGATGTGCATGGGTCGAATCGATTCTCATTTTTTTAAAAACTGAATTGAATTGGTTTAAATGGTTCGATTCAAAACTGGTCTGATTTGGAAGTGGTTCGGTTCAAAACCGGTTCGGTTGAAAACGGTTCGGAACTGGTTCGGGTCGACCCTATTTTGAAAGAAAAAAATTAAAAAAATTAAAAAATAAAGTTATAAAAATCAATTTGATTCGGATTTGAAAATGGTTCGGTTCGGTTGCTAAAAACTGGTTCGGTTCTAAAATGGTGCCGGTTCTTTAAACTGGTTATAAAAATTATTTTATGGTTCTTTAAAAATTGGTTCTTTAAAAATCGGTTCGGTTCATGAACCGAGTTTTAAAAACTAGTTATTTTAAGGGCGATTTGGTTCGGTTCATGATTCGATATAATTTTTTGGTTATTTTGCAGATCCAAAATTAGGTTGATAATACAAAATATATTGTCGCTAAGGCACACGCCTCCACTTTTTTTTATGATGCTCGTATGGAAAATTTTTACAATACTCCCTTCCCACCCACTTTTATATATCCTTCCAATAAAACCCAAACACTATTGTTGACACAAAAGAGAGACAAATATTATCTTAAATACATGTGTAGTGAATGGCACTAGTACATGCAACTATTGTAATAAAAATGAGCTTGCTCAAGTGATGAATACATTTTATTTTTCCATTGCCCTTTTCTAATGTGAACTGCACTAAAGCATTCTCATGAGAACCACGAGATTCCTTTTAATTTTATTATTACTTTAACATAATTAAAATAAGAATAACATAATAAAAATAACGTGAGTAGGCGCTGAATGGTTATTTTATTTTTTTTCCCTAGGTCGCTAGCTGCATTCTCCTTATTCTTTAATATATATACTGTATGCATTCTCCTTTATTTGTGTAGATTCCGTTCCACATTTTTCACGAAAGCAATAAAATACTATACGTAAGAAAATTTCTTGTCTTTTAGCAATCATGAGTTGAATATTTGCATCAATTTGAGTTTGATGTCGTTGAACACAAATGAATAAAATAAAACTTGACAGCCTTTTTGTTTCTCGTGAAGCTTTCTTTAATCATATGGTACAATTGTTTGCAACTTGCTTATACTAGCACAAAGAGAGATGGATTAAAACCTGAGTTCGGTGGGATCAATTGATCAGTGAAGTTGTTACATGCATGATGGTAGTTAAAATCCCGATTTAAATATGTGATGTTATGATTTTATGATTTTTTTCAATCAAAACGATTTCATCAAAATTTTAAATGCTTTTACATTTTACGATTTTTTTATGTTAAGATTTTACGTTTTATGATTTTTTATTTTCCTTCCGATTTTAACTATATGTATCCTCACCTCTTAAGCTCACAAACACATCATACCATGTCATCTGAGATGAAGAGCTGCATTGGATGTTTTTGCAACCATTAAAATTGCCAAAACCGCAGCAAACTTGTTGAAGATGATGTATAATGTGTACACTTTTACTATTATTACTCTCAAGCTGCTACGCAAGTACAAATATTTTTGGAAATAAAGAAACTGTGGGTAGTGAACAAATATAAAGCAAAACCTCGTACTTAAGTGTCCTATGGTTTGGGAGTTAGCGAAGACGTATTTGAATGCCTGTGCTTCACGTGCAGTGAAGTGGGTAACGGAAACGCTTCCACTATTTTATAAGGGGGTTTTATAATTCTCATTTAACATTAAAATTTTAATTTTCCTACACACCCTTCGATTTTCGTGCCAACATGGGTCCTACACATAATTTTTTCTAACATACGGGTCCCACATACATTTTGTCTCTACAACATGAGAATTCATTTCTCATGTTGAATGAGAAATATAAAATCCTTTATAAAGCTAATCCTAGCGTGTCTTATGGTTTGGGCAATTAGGACGGGATTTGAAACGTTATTATTGTTAGGGATAATAGGCTCTCGTGTGTGTTGCAGGAATAAGAATTTGAAATTTTTATATATTTTGGGAAATATATAATTGTAATACTAATTTTTTTCCTTATATTATAATTATGCATTCCTTAGAATATTTAATTTATAAGAGAACTGTAAGGGACCCTTATTGTTATTGTCGATAATTTTGTTGAATAACATAAGCAGAGCAGAAGAGATGGGTGTTGATGCCAATGTTTTGCGAACATTTGCACGTGAAAAGGCACTTGCATTCTGAATGGTTTTTGTCCCAACGTCTTATAGAAAGAGTGCCATCTGCATTCTTAATATATATCGAAGGGTTTAAGTTTACTTATCTTGTAGGATTGTAGGAGAGAAAAAAAGTAGAGAGAAATTAAATGTGGGTCTCATATTTTTTATTTAAAAGAAAAAAAATTAATTGGCACGGAAAATGAATTTATGTAGGAAAATGGGAGTACATCATGTGACATGAGAGTATTATTTCCCTATATTGAATGCACCCAAAGGAGCGTGCTGAGAAACCGACAAAATATATTCTGTTACACATGCATTCTCCTTATTTGCACGACCAACGAGACGCGTGCATGCATAGATTTTCCTTAAAAAATAAGTCAAATGCATTTACTTTGTTACAAAAAAAAAATAGCTAAGTAAACTTATCTTATTTTTAGTTTCTTTTTTTCCTTAAAAATAAAATTTTAATCAAAAAGAATTTTTTTCTTATAACGAAAGAAAAAACTAAAATTTAAAAACTCTTAGGAGGAGTTTTTATTTTAAAATGTATGCAAACTTTTTGAAATCCTCGAATATTTGTTTTATAGTCTTATCTTTGATCTAAATTTATATTTATAAATTTCATTATTTATCCTAATAATTCATCTCAATTACAAATTATTTCATCTTTTCTCATTTAAAATCATCAGAAAATCTTTATATAATCACCAAATAAATTTTAATTTTATTGTTTAGTGTTTTTATTTTTAACTTTAAATGTGCTAAACATGCTAAAGTATACGACTCTTGCAACTTGTTGAGATGTCCACCAAAAAATATTATTAAATATAATATTAAAAAATTTAATTTCGGATTAATTAGTCGAATACACCATCTACAAATTAATCAAAAGTTAAACAAATATTAATAAAAAAATGTAACATTTAGATATATAACTAGGATTAAGAATCACGATGAAAAATTATGAATTATCTTATTTTAATTTTTTAAAGTTATGTCATTTTAATAATTTTAAATGACAATCACGATATTTTGGTGAAAAATCGTATTTGTATGTGTACTACCATGAGCAACAGAGCAAGTGGGCTTTTATCTATGTTGGATATTGTTATATTTAGGTGTGGAAATGACCTAGGCTGCTCTTTCGTCTAAATAGTTAGATTTACGTAAAATATTTAAAGTCTACCTTAATCTATTATTTTGTTGCAAGCAAAATCATAAATTTGACCAGCTAATCTATATTTAAAAATTAAAAATCTGGCCCATATCTGCTAGCCTATTTAAATTTATCATGCCTTTAATTAATACTTATCTAGAATTAAAAAAAATTATTTTATTTGTTACAATTATTTAATTATTTTTTAATTTTAATTAAAATAAATAATGTGATGTAAGTAGGCTTATACACTTGTAGGACAGGCCTTGCAAAAACAAGTTTACGATATGTTTTGTAAATGAACTTTTCTCAAGTCTTAAGTATGCTTTATTTTACTATTATTAGGTTTGATTTGGCCTAATGTAAGGCAGATCGTCTATCTCATTGATACGTATTGGCAAGTATACCAATCCAACAAGTAATACAGTGATAAGAAGAGTATCGTTTCCATATGAATTGTGATGGAAAATCAAATAATTGTTCCTTTTAAGACGGAAGAAATTCAAATAGTTGTGAGAAATATTGTGGATTTGAGTAAAAATAAAAACTAAAGGTAAAGACGTATTTTTGGATTTTTATTATGAAAAATATAACAGAGATGGATTTTATAAAACATAAGGAAGCATTGTAGCTACAGTACACTCACCAAATGATCCCCGCCTTTACTCTGGATTGATTTAAGATACTCATCTATAAAAATATTCAAACAATTTATCATTTAAAAATATTAAATAGCTAACCCTCAATTCCTTGTAAGATTATCTTTTTAACCCCAATTGGAACTCCAATTCCTTGCAACGTTCCTCATAAAATTAAGCAATTAGCACAATAAATTAAACGTCTGCAATAACATATACGTCCATTCCTAGCACGCATACAAATTGTTATCCTACTCCCTTTTAAGATTAAAATCATAATATTCCTATCTAGAGCTCCAACCCTTAAACTATCATCTACTATTAGATTGATCAGTTCTAACAAAGAGGATAGAAATTACGCACAGAGTAGAGACAAAATATATATATAAAAGAGTAAATATAAATCAATCCGTCATAGAAGGGGTTCACATAGGGTTTGTGACCCTAACTACAATAAAGAGTACTAGCCAACCATTGTCATAGCTGATATATAAAGATCCAACATAAACTGGAAATAGAAAATGGAAGAACACAAGATGAACAAGATTTCCTATCAAGAACTCTCTCTCTCTGAAGCACGACGGTCTTTGATGATCGAATCCATTTTCTGTCTATTTAGCATCCTTTTTATATTCTTTCCTACACGTAGTTCCAAAATTACCCTTCAAAACACGCGGTCATGTCTTTCCGCAAACTGGCGTGGAATCGCGCCACCACGACGCAGAATCGCACCAAAACTCTGGAAAATGGAAGAGAACAACTGGTGCGGCATCGCCCCACCATCCGCGCGGACTCACGTGGCAATCTTCTTTTCAAAACTTCGTATTTTCCTTCTTTTTCCTATATAAAAATTACAAATAAGTAAGAAATAAGACTGAAACGGAAAAGTCAGTATATAAAGAAAATAGGTACAAAAATGACTCTTTTATGACTTAATCCTTATTATTTTTAGCTTGAAAAATCACATATGCCAGAGGCACATCACTCATTTACATCTGTAGTTATATTTCAATATAGCAGTACATCCATCCATAAGAATATCTTTGTTTTGGGCCTCGTATGGCCACAATCCAATATTCTTTCCTCATTATCCTTGTGGCCTAGTAAAGATGGAAGCATTCAACACTTCTTTGTCATCACAATGAACTATTACACAACCTCAAGATGAATTTGTAATGAGCGCAAAACAAAATTAAGAGCCAAGCATTTATTTCCACGATGAATGGCAAGGAAAAGTTAGGAAAAGCCAAGATTGGCGTGGATGTCATCCATGGCTTGTTTTAGAGCACCAAACCTCTACTTGGCCACTGGTTTGAGGATGATAAGGTGTAGCCACCTTATGTTTAACACTATATTTAGCCAGAAAATTGTCAAACTGCTTGTTACAGAAATGAGTACCCCCATCACTTATTATGGCTCTAGGTACACCAAACCTTGTGAAAATATTATTCCTCAGAAAATTCACAACTACCTTGGCATCATTAGTAGGAAGAGCCACAGCCTCAACCCACTTGGACACATAGTCAACAGCAACAAGAATGTACTGGTTGGAATAAGATGAGGGAGATGCTCCCATAAAATCTATCCCCCATAAATCAAATAGCTCAACCTCCATTATGCTATTTAAAGGCATTTCATCTCTACGGGATATGTTACCCATCTTTTGACATTTTTCACACCTTTCTACAAAGTCTTTCGCATCCTTGAAAAGGTTTGGCCAATAGTACCCACTTTGCAACACTTTATGAGCAATTATGTTTCCTCCAAAATGGCCACCATAATCTGAAGCATGACAATGTCGCAGAATCTGACTCACTTCATATTCAGGAACACATCTGCGCAGGAGACCATCAGAACTTTGAAAATACAGAAATGGGTCATCCCATATGTACCTCCTTGCATAATAAAGAAACATCTTCATTTGCTGCTTAGTGAGGTCAACAGGAAATTTCTTGACCACCTTGAAATTAGAAAAATCAGCAAACCAAGGTTCTATAACAATAGCCATCACCTGTTCATCAGGAAAAGAATCCTTGATTTCTTGTTCAGGACTATCTTGTAAATCCTTCTCCTGAATCCTTGACAAATGATCTGCCACTTTATTTTTCATGCCAAATTTATCTTTGATTTCCATATCAAACTCTTGGAACAAAAGCATCCACCTCAGCAACCGTGGCTTGGCATCCTACTTAGTCATCAAAAATTTTATGGCAGAATGGTCAGTAAAAACAATAACTTTAGAACAAGGAGATAAGATCGAAATTTATCAAGTGCATAGACCACTGCTAGCATTTCTTTCTCAGTTGTTGCATAATTAACTTGACCTTCATTCAACACCTTGCTAGCATAGAAGATGACATGCAACATTTTATCCTTCCTCTGACCAAGAACAGCTCTAATGGCATAGTCACTAGCATCACACATAAGCTCAAATGGAAGACTCCAACCAGGAGCTATAAGAACAGGAGCAGTAGTGAGCTTTTCCTTCAACAAGTTAAAAGCCTTGAGACATGCATCATCAAAAATGAACTCATTTCCCTTCACCAAAAGCTGACTCAATGGCTTGGCAATTTTGGAAAAGTCTTTTATAAACCGTCTATAGAAACCTGCATGACCAAGAAAACTTCTAACTCCATTAGCATTAACTGGAAGGGGAAGTTCTTCAATCAACATCAACTTGGCTTTATCAACCTCTATACCATTCTTAGAAATTTTATGGCTAGGAAAATTCCCTCTTGAACCATGAAATAACATTTCTCCCAGTTAAGAACAAAATTAGTTTCTTGGCATATTTTCAAAACTTTAGACAAGTTGTCTAAACAGAAATCAAAACAAGAGCCAAAAACTGAGAAGTCATCCATGAACACCTCCTGATATTTCTCTACCATGTCAGAGAAGATAGAGAGCATACACCTCTGAAAAGTAGCAGGTGCATTACATAGACCAAAAGGCATCCTCCAATAGGCAAATATTCCAAACGGGAAAGTGAAAGCTATTTTCTCTTGATCTTCAGGAGCTACTGGAATTTGATTGTAACCACTATAACCATCCAAGAAACAATAGTATACATGACCAGCCAATCTTTCTAGCATCTGATCAACAAAAGGAAGAGGAAAGTAATCCTTCCTTGTAGCCTCATTCAGCCTCCTGTAGTCAACACACATTCTCCAACCAGTTATAGTCCTGGTAGGAATAAGCTCATTATTGTCATTTTTAACTACAGTAACACCACCTTTTTTTAGAACACTTTTTATAGGGCTTACCCAAGCAGCATCAGAAATTGGGTAAAACATACCTGCATCAAGGAGTTTCACCACTTCCTTTCCTACTACCTCTTTCATCATAGGATTGAGCCTTCTTTGAGGTTGCCTCATAGGTTTAATGTCATTCTCCATGAGAATCTTATGAGAGCAAAAAGAAGGACTTATACCTTTAAGATCAGAAATGGACCACCCCAAAACAGTCTTTTGCTCTAAGAGAACCTCTTTTAGTTTTCTTTCATCATCAGAAGACAACCCCTTATTGATAATTACAGGGTAAGTCTCGTCATCACCTAAGAAAATATACTTTAAAGTATCAGGTAACTCTTTCAATTCAACTTTTGGAGCACCAACCTTTTTATCAGACTCATTCTTTTCAAGAACCTCAAAGACATCAATAATATCATTTCCAAAATGAACATGATCATGGGCTTTCAAGCTCTTGAATAGGATTTTTCTCTTCATGAACCACCTCCTCTGAGACATCAAGTCTGAAACGATCACCATTTTCAATAGGTCTTTTCATACAATCAAAAACATTGACAGTAATTGTTTCTTCATTCATTCTCAACACCAGCTTTCCTGGCTCTACATCAATCATTGCACGAGCCGTGGCTAAGAAAGGTCTACCCAAGAGAAGAGACATTTCATTTTCTACCTCCATATTAAGCACCACAAAATCAGCAGGAAAGATGAACTTATCCACTTTTACAAGAATATCTTCAATTATACCACTGGGCTTCCTTAAATATTGATAACATATATTTTATTACACTTATTTGTTACTCTGGATTATTATTTTTAGGATTTATTTGAATAAAATAATGATGTTTTGAGTTAATTTACATATTTTAGTGTTTGATTGGGTTTAATTTATTTTCGTCAGAATTTTTCAACTTTACGTTACTTCTGTATCTTGGCCATATCTCGGTCCACAGTTGTCGGATTGACTCCGTTCTTGTTGGGTTTTTCAGATAACACAGAGGGATACAATTCTTTTGAAGAGCTCAAAGCCCAATTCGAACTGGAAGCTGGCCGATTTCTGACGCCAAGAAGAACATGTTTTGCTGAAATTTTAGACTTGTAATTAAGTTTTATTTTATTTTTTTATTTTATGTTATTTTAGACAAATGGGTCGATCTGAGTTGAGCCTAGCCCAATTTGGTTTCTGAACCCTAGGGACATATGAAGGAAAGTAGGGAAACATTATTGAAATGATGTAATTTTCAGAATTGGGGATCAAAGCATTTTCTCTGAAGTGTTCTTCGTGTTCTTCGCGTTCTTCATCTTTATTTATTTTTAATCATGTTTACCCTAGCCATGCTAGGCTAAACCCCTTTTTAATCAACCTAAGGGGAAGGGATTCCATGGATCTGTCTAGAGGATCTGCGATCAATCTCTAACCAGATTTATTTCTTTACCCTAACTCAGATCAATATCGTGCGAGTGTGGATATTCGATCTGAGGTTCGCGATTGCGATTATGGGTGAAGAATGATCATCAGATTTGATGATCCGATTAACCTCAATTGGAAATAAGGATTCTGATTCAATTGAGATTAATCATGAATTTGGTAATCTTTATAATTCTCTAACCAGATTTGTTTCTTTTCCTAACTTAGATCGATATCGTGCGATTGTGGATATTCGATCTGAGGTTTGCGATTGCGATTATGGAAAAGGAATAATCATCAGATTTGATGATCCGATTGTTCTCAATTGAAAATAAGGATTCTGATTCAATTAAGATCAATCATGAATTTGGGAATTGTTATCCAAGGAAGGACATCCTAGGAACCCTAACCTTAGGGTTCTTAGGATGTCCTCCCTAGGATGTCCTTTTAATTATTCAACAAGAATCAAAATCCCCCCCCCCCTTTTATTTTTTGCGATCATAAGCGATTTTACCAAAACAATTTCCTTGAGAGACGACTTAGGGTTTCCACTTTACTGCAAATTTCTGAACCTTAATTAAAAATAATTTTTAATTTGCGCGAGTTCGACAGCTCGTGTCAAATTTGGCGCCGTTGCCGGGGAAATTGCATCGGTCTAAGTCTTTTTCTGATTCTTGATCATCTTCTTCTTCTTTAATTTTCGTTTCTGTTTTTAAAAAGAAAAGAAAAAATATTTACATTACAGTTTACGTTTTTTGGGAAATTTGGGGAAATTGGTAAAACTTCTGTTTGAGATATTGGCTTCGGGAGTTCTATTCCCAAAGGAATTCGAGCTTATGATAATAAGTCACGCCCTAAAAGGGCGTGAGTTGAATTTTATTATTTTGTTAATAGAAATTGAGAACCGGAAGATTACTCTTTTATGAAATTCCAACTTTTTGTTTAGACACTTTTCTATGCGCTTTCTACATCATCATAAGTCTTTATAGCTTTATTATTTTCAAACAAGTTCACATCTCTAAACTGAAAAATTTCCTATTAGTTAATAGCTGGCAGGTTTCATTAATATATATTTTTAATAATTTACAATTTATTTTATATTAGCATTATAAGTTTTAAGTATTTAATTATATATTTTTTTAATTAATGAAGATCTTGTTGTTAGAAATATAAAGAATTATTACCAAAGAAATATAAAGAATCAATTATAATATTAAAAAGATTTTATTATAATTATAATATTAAGACTCTTGATATTACTGTTGCGAAATCAACAAGTATATATACCGTTCATTTCAAGTAATAAAATGATAAGTAAAGATCGTTCCCACGAGGATTAATGCACCAAGTATTAATTCAACTATTCCCCCTTAAGTTGGAAAAGGAAATTTGTTTGATTTGTGAAGGTAATTGATTTTGGAATTTTAAAAACAGAATTTTAAAAATAATAATAATTAAAAAACATGCAAGAATTAATCAAGAACAGAAAGAAAATATGAAGTTGATTAAAAATTGTAAAAAGACTGTAGCCAGAATGCACTCTACCTCCAATCCTCCCTTACATTCCTATATTGTATTTTATAATTAACTAATTAGTTTGCTCAGACAATTCATTATTTCTCTATAAATTAGTTGAACCCTAATGTCTTAGTGATTTCAACCCTTTAACCCGATTAGAATCCTAGTGTCATAGTAATTCCTCTTAAATCAAACATTAAGCAAATGAATTATAAGTCTGCAATCTATGTAAGCCTATATCTAGATCATACACAAATTATTATTCTACCCTTGTCCAGATTAAAACCCCAATATATCTATTGTAAGTTCTAACCCTCAAAGCCCTATTATTAGAATGGCAAATTCCAATCAGATATGGAAAAATTAAAATAGGTAGAATAAAACAAACAAACTAATTAAATTATAAAAATAATATAGAAAATATAAAGGATTCACATCGGGTCCGTGATCCCAACTACAAAAACAAACTAGCCAGACATAGCTGGCTTTAACAAATTAAAGTAGTAAAAAGAATTCATAAAAGCAATGAAGAAAAAGAAGAAGAAGAAAAAGAAGAAGAATCAATGATCTCCGGTCTTCAACTCCGTTGAAATCCCGATCTCCAGCATGAGCCTCCAAGAATTCTCTCCAGCCAAACAGTGGCGGACCCAGGAATTTTATCGAGGGAGGCGAAAAATAAAAATATCTCTTCATAAATAAAAGTACTTCAAATACAATACAGACCTAATATGCAAAAAATTGAAAGAAATATATTACAGAAATTAAGATCACTTCAGTTGACTCTTACTCTACGTGTTTTCATATTTTTCAGACCACAAATAATAACCAAGAAACTTATAGCATTAATCATTAATTTCAAAAATAAAATTCTTCTTTTAGAATATTTATTTAATTATTTCCTTTATTAATACTAATTTTTCAAATTAATTTTTTAGTTTAAATCATAAATCAAATCTTTATTTATTTTTTTTATATTAAATCACAAACCCAGACCTGATAGGCTTCTTGGGTTAACCGCTCTTGATAGGTGTGTACCTAAAATACTGATTTCCTATGTACCAAAAAAAAAATACTGATTTTTCAAATTAATTTTTGAGTTTAAATCATAAATCAAATCTTTATTTTATTTATATTAAATCACAAACCCAAACCTGATAGGCTTCTAAGTTTAACCGCTCTTATAATACCATTTTTACAAATTTAAATTGTGTTTTTGAGAAATATAATATGTCAAATGAGATGTCATTGCGTAGATCTCAAAAAGTTATGTGAAATCAAAAAAAGAATTATCTGATTTGGATACCCGAGTCAAAAGTTATGACCTTAAGAAGTTTTACGATTAAATTGTATTTTTTTTTTTGGAAAAAAATGTGACACGTGTCAACAATTGATAAGTGACGCCTAAATCAGGCGTGATTGCCTCTTGAGTGACGGTCAATTTCGGCGTGATTGGTGACGTCCAAATTGAGCGTGATATTGTGCAATAAATATGTAATTACTTCCAAAACTGTCATAAACTCATAATTTTTTATTTTAAAAATAATATATATTTTTTTTTCCGTTTTTCACATCAATAGTGGAATAGGAATAGAAATAAAAAAAAGTTGAGAGTTATGAGATATGGAGAGGAATTTTATATTATAACTTTTTTTAAAACAAATAATTTAATAATATTACTCAAATTTTATTTTATATATACATAAAAACAAATTTCTTTAAATGTTTGAGTCTCTATTTATAGAGTTTGTAACTTGCTTAGAAATCTTGATCAAATCTTTATCATATATCTGGGTCCAATCTTTCTATGATACAATATGGAATAAATTAAAGATTTTCCCGTACTTCCAATTTGGGCTTCTTTTTGTCCTATTTTCCTACAAAATTATAAGAAGATGTTTGATTGAGATTTATCAATTTAATAATAATTCCAGCTCTTTTTATTCAAGATTGATCAAGATTCTTTCTCTTTTTGGCTTAAAATCATATATATGTTGGAGGCATATCAATTACCCATTAAACGTTATATGGCCCAATTAATTACTGATACACTTAATCTCAATCATTGATTTGATATGGTATATGATGGATGTACCAGATTATAAGTTGTGGAATATGTAGGGGTGTAAATGGTCCAGGCTGGCCCAGCTCAGCCTACATTGAAAAGTAGAGTAAGCTTAGGCTTATAAGAAAACCTTTTTAACAAATAGGTCGTAGGCCAATTTTGTCAAGCCTAGCCTAAAGCCTTGTAGGCTGGCCTATTTAATTTAAAAAAAGTAAAATAATATATTTATTTTAGGTGGCAATTAGTAATTGTATTTTTTTATTTTCCCAGTTTCTTTGACTTTATTCCTCTCTGATATACATCATAGAGCTGGGTTATTATGTTGACTCTTTCTTGTTTGTCATTTTTTATTTCTTATGAAAAGTAATAGTGCATGCATGAATGAAACTTTCCTTAGTATATTTTTTTAATTATTTTTTTGACTATTGTGAAATTTTTAATGTTCACTAATGAAATTTATATCTCGTGTAAAAAATGCAGCAATTTATGAATACGTTAATGACTTGTAATGTCAAGCGAATATTTTAAAAATTGTTAAATTTGGTTTTTAAATTTTTAAAAAATATATCACGAGGGAGGCCTACAAGGCCTGTAGGCCATATCAGGCTCTTTAATTTTTTAAAAATATGTTAGGTTTGGCTTATAAATAAGGGATAGGATATTGTGACACACAAATAATGTTACGCACAATGTTACGACCACATCTTAACCGTTGATTTCCACCAATCAACGATTATCATTTATTGCGAATTAATAATTAATTAATGAGTTTATTTGAAAAATGATAACTATTGATTGGCGAAAATCAACGGTTATCATTTATTGCGAATTAATAATTAATTAATGAGTTTCCCAGTAGGCTGAATATTTTTTTACGTGGGCTTGGGCCAGGAAAGCCAAAGCCCAGCCCAGCCCATTTACACCCCTAGGAATATATATACATATATATAAGGATGGTCTAATGTTATTCTCTCCATCACAATACATAGAAAGAAAGAAAGCTTAGAGAGAGAAACTACTTCAATACAATTTCTCACAAGATGGTTGTTGTTAACTTCTCATCATCGAGAGTTGGTATGTCTTTATCTTTTATGTGTATGTGAAAATCATGTAAAAATCATCGAGATTTGGTATGTCTTTAGTCTTGGATTACGGCCGGAAGATACCGTTGAATTTATTTAAAAAAAAAATCATACATTCTCAAGATCCTTTATCATGTTCTTGTTTATGTTATGGATCCGTGTCATGAACCCGGACTAAGACCCACATAAGTCGGCTTGCCACAGCAACCCGGTAAGAAGGCCCACACTAACGGGCCCATCTCATCAACCCCGAATATTCCATGAATATTCCCAACAAGTACCTAAAACGGACCGTAATTATAGCTCAGTTACACAATTCAAATCAGAGGCAGCCCCTATAAAAGAAAGGGCTCCTCGACGATACAACACACATGATTCATTACTTTCACCACACTATCACCACAATCACATTCTTTGGATCGTATAGCCTTGACTAGGGGTATCTATTGAGGAGATATCCCTATGCCTAGCTTGATCTCTGCAAAGAATGTGATTGTGGTGATAGTGTGGTGAAAGTAATGAATCATGTGTGTTGTATCGTCGAGGAGCCCTTTCTTTTATAGGGGCTGCCTCTGATTTGAATTGTGTAACTGAGCTGTAATGGCGCGGGGGCCATTACAGCCTTGTCGGCCGTTACTGGATGTAACGTATCAAACGTTACGCCTCCATAATTACGGTCTATTTTAGGTACTTGTTGGGAATATTCGATGGAATATTTCGGGTTGATGAGATGGGCCCGTTAGTGTGGGCCTTCTTACCGGGTTGCTGTGGCAAGCCGGCTCATGTGGGTCTTAGTCCGGGTTCATGACACGGATCCATAACAGTTGCCCCCTAGCCGGGCTATCCGATATTTCGGGTTGCCTGGGTGTCTGAAAACATGGGTATCGTAACTCGTTATATTTTGGTGTACGTGTCTCGTTATGTTTCAATTCCTTTTTGGATCTCGGCCAGTGCCTCTCTCCTATGCATGTCTGGCCACGCGTCGTTGTTCGCATGCCTTTGCGTGCTGCAGCTATTTCATGCAGTCTTGTTTATCGTGCGCATTTATGAGCGTCATCATTTTTGTGTGTCGAATCATTGCCTTTTGCGGCGATGGGGTGGCTGTGCCTTTAGCACTTCCACATTGCTTTACTCGTTACGCGCGAATTTGGCGGTTGTAACCCACGATGTATTTTGAATGACCCTATTATCCCTGTTCCTTGGTCTTCCTGTAGCCCCTTTTTATTCTGCAGTTTCTATTTTTCTTCTTCATTTGTTCTACTATCGTCCCTAAGCTCCTGTGGTTTTTGGTTTTGTTTCGCTGCAAACTTTCCGTTCACTTACGCTCTCATAATCAGGTATTTTGCAGCTTTACCTTCATTTTACTTTTGCTTGCATTTTCTTTCTTCCATTCGTATGTGTGTAGTTTAACGTCCTCCTCGCTTCTCTGTTTTCTAAAACGTGATTGCCTTTTTTCCTGCTAAAAAGTGTTGTCTCTTCTAATCTTTAACTTTCTGTTCAAAAAATGGGAAGGAAGAAAACTTCCTTCTCAGTTTTGCGGTGCGTCCAGGAGGATGACGCGAATTCCGATTTGTTGGAACGAATTCCTCCCGGTGCCCATTACTGGCTTTGGGGGATTCCCAGGACCGCAGAGGAGGAACGGCAAGCCATGCTTCGTGGGCACCGTGGTTCGAAACCTCGTAAAGGTGGTCGAAAAGGCCGTGTATCTTCCAAACCCCGAGTTCCATCATCTTCCCGGGTTCCATCATCCAGTCCTCCCTTTCCTTCATCTGAGAGTCCCAGTTTTTCGGGTTCTAATTTTGGGAATTTTCGCCGTTCTCTTCCCGTTTCCCAAGATGTCCCTTGCTTTTCATGCGTCTATCTCAGTTCTCAACTCGTCCAGCAAGGATGTGATTCTTTAGCGGAATCTACCCTTGATAGTTGTCGCCATGGGAGCATTCCAGTTTCTACTCCTCCGTCTGGCCGAGTTAATGAACCAATTATGATTTCTGACTTGTCGTCGTCGTCATCTAGTGATTCATCTGATAGCACTTTAAATTCAGGTATATCCATCCTCATCTGATCCCCTTTTTGTTTTTTCATTTCTAGGTATTAATGGCATGTTTTCCTGAAGAAGATGTAGACGAGTCGGGTTCAAGCGAGTCATGTTTCGAGTCTCCCCCTTCTTCCCTAGTCGCTCAGTTCCCTTGGGTAACATATGAGGTTTTAAACACGACGTCTGTAATGAGTTCCGATGACGTGGCTAGTCTTCCTGTTGGGCAATTGGAAAATTATGATATCTGCCCTCCCTCCGAAGATGAACCAGTTTGTTCTGGAGGGGCAGAAGATGAGCCCTGCTCTTTCTTCTTTTATCGAGATGTGATAACACAACTCGGTGTTCGATTTCCTCTGACCGAGTTTCAGATGGAAATTCTTAACCATTTGCAAATATCTCCCACCCAACTCCATCCCAATGGCTGGGGTTTTGTAAAAGCTTTTGAACGTTTTTGTGCGTACCTGACGCTCGTCCCGTCAGTTTGTGTCTTTTTCTATTTTTTCCAAGTCGTCTCCTGCCGTACCGGCCGCGAACCCCCTGAACGAAAGGGATGGGTTACTGTTCGTGGAGTCCCAGGTCGTAGGCTGTTCCGAGTTTATACTGATTCCTTTAAAAATTTTAAGGATCAGTTTTTCAAAGTCTCCTCTCATCCTGGAAAGGAGGTGTGGTTTCTTAATAATTGCGGGACTGAGGATGTAGAGGGAAAATTTCCTCTATGCTGGTCGTCTGACCATTTCCGGTTTCCCCCCGCAAGTTATCGTTTTAATGAATCCGAGTTGAGTCCTTCGGATATCAACACGGCAATCGCTATTGGGAATTATCTACAAACCCGACAGCCTGCCAGTGTTGCCTCATTGATTTACAAATCGCAAGAGGAGCTTGACATGGAATTGAGTATGTTCATCTTCGTATTTTTAATTGTCTCCTGATGTTTTTGTTGCCGTATCTAATGTTTGTTCAATAGTTCCCGATATGGTAGGTCAAGCTCAGGAGGATCAACCCAGTAAAAAGAATGACCAACCGAGTTGGTTATCTGTCTTGAGCCGAGGTGCTCCCGCCAAAGCTGCAGATCCGCCCAGCAAAAAGCGGAAAGCCGCAGATGAGCAGCCTAAGAGGCCCGTTGCTGAAAAAATTAAGGCTGTGGAGAAACCAAAAGGAAAACCCGACAAGGTTACCTCGACTGCTCCAGTGGTGACCCCGGCCGTTATCATGCCCCCTCCTCCTGCTGGGATTTCCAAACATATGTTGTGGAAATCAGGCCTTACCAACCCCCTCCGTGAAGCCATTTGCCCGCCGGAGATATTTTTCAACTCTTCTCCCTTCACAGCTGCCAAGGTCAAAGAATTGGAAGACATGGAGATTGGCTATATGAAGATGTCGGCTATGGTCCGACCTCTGCTGTCGCTGAAGAAGGATTACCTTCGGACCTATAACGACTTAGCTGCCTGCCAGGGAGAAAAGTCGAAGCTTTTGGCCGAGTTAAAAGCGGCCAAGGACGCGCTGGAGAAGGAAAAAGCGGGAGGAGAGAAGCTTGCGGAGGATCTTGCGTCCACTAGGGAGGCCTTGGCTAAAGTACAGAAGGAGTTCAAGGACCTGAAATCTATGCATGACTTCAATCATAGGTCTTTGACAGCTTTCAAACAGAACTTTGAAAATCTGGAAGCAAAGCTGGAGGAATCCGAATCCACTGCCCAAGCGTATAGGAGTGAACTCGAAAGGGCCATAACGGGCTCTTTTGAGAATGCCCTTAGCCAATTGCGGGTTGTGAATCCCGGGCTGCAGTTTACCACTCGTGGCATCCATTCTCAAGCCTATGTGAGCAATGGCGCTATCATCGGATGTCCTCCGGAATCTCCGCCCTGTGACTCGGCGAACCCTAGTGAGGACAGATCAGTGGAGGATAAGGGCAAAGAAGTCAGCATGCGTCCTCCCCCTTCTTCCTAGTTTTTTGTAAATTTGGTTTCATGGCTTTTTAAAGCCTTCTTGTAACGAATATTTGCCGGTGTGCACCCGGCTTTATATAACATGTTTTAGCTTTTGATTCACATCAGCTAGTTTTGTTTATACAACCTGGCCAAGGTTGGAGCATATTTGAACGGATTCCGATTTTGTCATTTTACTTATGACGCATTTTTTTGGTTTCGCTATGCAAACTAAACCGGCATACAGATCATTCCGTCATTTAAAACGTGTCTGTGTAAAGTTTTCCAAGGCAGAGGCAATCATGACACCTACCCATCCCCTTTTTGCAAACAAAAGGCAATAGGTAATTTTGACCTGATCAGGGTCGTTGTTAGCAGATTGCACCTCATGACTCGGTTCGCATTCGATACTAATAACAAATAAGAGTAGATCTTAAATAAGAAATAAATCCTCATTTATTTATTTGTTCGAGTAATACATGAAAAATGCCAGCATATTTGGCTTTTAAATAAAGTCTCTGATAGAGGATAACTTTTATTATATAATAGATGAGGGCTACTCAACTATACAACATACATGATTCATTACTTTCACCACACTATCACCACAATCACATTCTTTGCAGAGATCAAGCTAGGCATATGGATATCTCCTCAATAGATACCCCTAGTCAAGGCTATACAATCCAAAGCAATCAATCAACCTGATAAAGGTTGAACATCTCTGTCCTCAGGACAGAACAGTTTAGATTCTTTATCTTTTATGTATATGTGAAAATCATGTGAAAATCATCGAAATTTGGTATGTCTTTAGTTTTGGATTACGGCCGGAGGATACCTTTGAATTTATTCAAACAAAAAAAAATCATGCATTTTCAAGATCCTTTATCATGTTCTTGTTCATGATTTATGAACATAATATATTATGTGCAAACTAACACTTGTTTGCTGAATTAAATTATAGAAATCATTTTTTTAAAACATTCAAACATTTAAATTATAAATATTTATTTAAATTTTTTATAAAATTATAGTGACTTACAGATTTTTTTACCCATTAATTCTGGCTAGAACAACTATATGGCTGGTCTCGGGACATAGTTTAAATATAGTTTAATTACCCAAGTGGTGGCTCAGTTGGTAGCACGGAGACTGAGCGGTGGGAGAGGACCTCGGTTCGAATCCCACCAACATCATTTGGGGAGGGGTATAAGTACAGTAATCCTTAAACTCGCACCCGAACTCTGGATTAGTCTCATAGGCGGCTCAAAGAGTCGAACCCGTTGGAATACCGGGAGTTTTGATTTGCCTCAAAGAGATAATTAGGATCAGTTTCAAAAAAAATATAGTTTAATTGATTTTAAATTTTTTTAAAAAAAAATTAGAATCCCCAAAAGAAAATGCAATAAGAATGAATTGTTTATAAAATATCAAATAGATTATTAATTTAGGGGACAGTTATCATCACCGTTAATGGTCCCAATAAGTGATGATTTGAGGGACAAGTAAGTTTACCACTCTTACAACTAATATCATCACCGTTAGATTAAAATTAACGGTTCAGATTTAATAACTAATATCATCACCATCAATCTAATCCCTTAATAATCTAAGAGTTCAAATTTAATTCATTAAGTGATGATATTAATTCTAATCTATGCGAAAATCCCAATTATATCTACAAAACTAACATGTATTTGATGATATCATTAAGTCCTTCGCAAGCCAATTTTGCTATGTTGCGATGGTTTTATATACAACTCATGCAGTACATAAATAATATAAATGAGAGAAAATGTCTGATTTTATTAATTTTCAGTCCCACGTGCTGAATGGAATAGAAGAGAGACTTGTGTATGTGCATTGATTATTCCACCATAAATTGTAATATTATTTTTATGCACCTCATAATAGAAACAATTTAAAGAATATAATTAGTTTTAGAATCCAATAACTAAATTGAATTTAATATTAAATAAATTATGTGCTTATATTGACTAGC
>JAVKPL010008296.1:0-11224 GCA_032173675.1 Gastrolobium villosum | reverse complement strand
AATTTATTATGTGAAGTTTTTCGACGGAAAATGGATTCCGTCGAAGATTTTTGACGGAAAATGAATTCCGTCGAAAATGGATGAATAAAATAAATGCAAAAGAAATTGATTTTGTGAAGTTTTTCGACGGAAAATGGATTCCGTCGAATATTTTGGACGGAAAATGAATTCCGTCGAAAATGGATGAATAAAATAAATGCAAAAGAAATTGATTTTACGAAGTTTTTCGACAAAAAATGGATTTCGTCGAAGATTTTTGACGAAAAAAAGTATTCCGTCGAAAATGGATGAATAAAATAAATGCAAAAGAAATTGATTTTGTGAAGTTTTTCGACGGAAATGGATTCCGTCGAAGATTTTTGACGGAAAATGAATTCCGTCGAAAATGGATGAATAAAATAAATGCAAAAGAAATTGATTATGTGAAGTTTTTCGACGGAAAATGGATTCCGTCGAAGATTTTTGACGGAAAATGAATTCCGTCGAAAATGGATGAATAAAATAAATGCAAAAGAAATTGATTTTGTGAAGTTTTTCGACGGAAAATGGATTCCGTCGAAGATTTTGGACGGAAAATGAATTCCGTCGAAAATGGATGAATAAAATAAATGCAAAAGAAATTGATTTTACGAAGTTTTTCGATGAAAAATGGATTCCGTCGAGGATTTTTGACGAAAAAAGTATTCCGTCGAAAATGGATTAATAAAATAAATGCAAAAGAAATTGATTTTGTCAAGTTTTTAGACGGAAAATGGATTCCGTCAAAGATTTTTGATGGAAAATGAATTCCGTCGAAAATGGATGAATAAAATAAATGCAAAAGAAATTGATTTTGTGAAGTTTTTCGACGTAAAATGGATTCCGTCGAAGATTTTGGACGGAAAATGAATTCCGTCGAAAATGGATGAATAAAATAAATGCAAAAGAAATTGATTTTATGAAGTTTATCGACGAAAAATGGATTCCGTCGAAGATTTTTGAAGTAAAATGTATTCCGTCGAAAACGGATTAATAAAATAAATGCAAAAGAAATTGATTTTGTGATGATTTTCGACAAATAATGGATTCCGTCGAAAACGGATGAATAAAATAAATGCAAAAGAAATTGATTTTGTGAAGTTTTTCGACGGAAAATGGATTCCGATGAAGATTTTTGACGGAAAATGAATTCCGTCGAAAATGGATGAATAAAATAAATGCAAAAGAAATTGATTATGTGAAGTTTTTCGACGGAAAATGTATTCCGTCGAAGATTTTAGACGGAAAATGAATTCCGTCGAAAATGGATGAATAAAATAAATGCAAAAGAAATTGATTTTGTGAATTTTTTTGACGGAAAATTGATGCCGTCGAAGATTTTTGAAGGAAAATGAATTCCGTCGAAAATGGATGAATAAAATAAATGCAAAAGAAATTGATTTTATGAAGTTTATCGACGAAAAATGGATTCCGTCGAAGATTTTTGAAGTAAAATGTATTCCGTCGAAAACGGATTAATAAAATAAATGCAAAAGAAAATGATTTTGTGATGATTTTCGACAAAAAATGGATTCCGTCGAAAACGAATGAATAAAATAAATGCAAAAGAAATTGATTTTGTGAAGTTTTTCGACGGAAAATGGATTCCGATGAAGATTTTTGACGGAAAATGAATTCCGTCGAAAATGGATGAATAAAATAAATGCAAAAGAAATTGATTTTATGAAGTTTTTCGACAAAAAATGGATTCCGTCGAAAAGAGATGACTAAAATAAATACAAAAGAAATTGATTTTGTGAAGTTTTTCGACGGAAAAAGAATTTCATCGAAAACAGATTAATAAAATAAATACAAAGGAAATTGATTTTGTAAGTTTTTCGACGGAAAATGGTTTCCGTCGAAGATTTTTGACGGAAAATGTATTCCGTCGAAAATGGATGAATTAAATTAATGCAAAAGAAATTTATTTTGTGAAGTTTTTCGACGGAAAATTAATTCCGTCGAAAATGGATGAATAAAATAAATGCAAAAGAAATTGATATTGTGAAATTTTTAGATGGAAAACGGATTCCGTTGAAAATGGATGAATAAAATAAATGCAAAAGAAATTGATTTTAGGAAGTTTTTCGACGAATTCCGTCGAAGATTTTTGACGGAAAATGAATTCCGTTGAAAATGGATGAATACAATAAATGCAAAAGAAATTTATTTTATGAAGTTTATCGACGAAAAATGGAATCCGTCGAAGATTTTTGACGCAAAATGTATTCCGTCGAAAACGGATGAATAAAATAAATGCAAAAGAAATTGATTTTGTGTAGTTTTTCGTCGGAAAATGGATTCCGTAGAAAATTTTTGACGGAAAATGGATTCCGTTGAAGATTTTTGACGAAAAATGTATTCCGTCGAAAACGGATGCCTAAAATAGATGCAAAAGAAATTGATTTTGTGCAGTTTTTCGACGGAAAAAGAATTTCGTCGAAAACGGATAAATAAAATAAATGCAAAAGAAATTGATTTTATGAAGTTTTACGACAAAAAATGGATTCCGTTGAAGATTTTTGACGAAAAATGTATTCCGTCGAAAATGGATGAATAAAATAAATGCAAAAGAAATTGATTTTGTGAAGTTTTTCGACAAAAAATGGATTCCGTCGAAAACAGATGACTAAAATAAATACAAAAGAAATTGATTTTGTGAAGTTTTTCTACGGAAAAAGAATTTCGTCGAAAACAGATTAATAAAATAAATACAAAGGAAATTGATTTTGTAAGTTTTTCGACGGAAAATGGTTTCCGTCGAAGATTTTTGACGGAAAATGTATTCCGTCGAAAATGGATGAATTAAATTAATTCAAAAGAAATTTATTTTGTGAAGTTTTTCGACGGAAAATTAATTCGGTCGAAAATGGATGAATAAAATAAATGCAAAAGGAATTGATATTGTGAAATTTTTAGATGGAAAACGGATTCCGTCGAAAATGGATGAATAAAATAAATGCAAAAGAAATTGATTTTATGAATTTTTTCGACGAATTCCGTCGAAGATTTTTGACGGAAAATGAATTCCGTTGAAAATGGATGAATACAATAAATGCAAAAGAAATTTATTTTATGAAGTTTATTGACGAAAAATGGATTCCGTCGAATATTTTTGACGCAAAATGTATTCCGTCAAAAACGGATGAATAAAATAAATGCAAAATAAATTGATTTTGTGTAGTTTTTCGTCGGAAAATGGATTCCGTAGAAAATTTTTGACGGAAAATGGATTCCGTCGAAGATTTTGGACGAAAAATGTATTCCGTCGAAAACGGATGCCTAAAATAGATGCAAAAGAAATTGATTTTGTGAATTTTTTCGACGGAAAAAGAATTTCGTTGAAAACGGATAAATAAAATAAATGCAAAAGAAATTGATTTTATGAAGTTTTACGACAAAAAATGGATTCCGTTGAAGATTTTTGACGAAAAATGTATTCCGTCGAAAACGGATGAATAAAATAAATGCAAAAGAAATTGATTTTGTGAAGATTTTTGACGGAAAATGAATTCCGTCGAAAATGGATGAATAAAATAAATGCAAAAGAAATTGATTTTGTGAAGTTTTTCGACGTAAAATGGATTCCGTCGAAGATTTTTGACGGAAAATGAATTCCGTCGAAAATGGATGAATAAAATAAATGCAAAAGAAATTGATTTTATGAAGTTTTAAGATGGAAAATGGATTCCGTCGAAGATTTTTGACGAAAAATGTATTCCGTCGAAAACGGATGAATAAAATAAATGCAAAAGAAATTGATTTTGTGATGTTTTTCGACGGAAAATGGATTCCGTAGAACATTTTTGACGGAAAATGGATTCCGTCGAAGATTTTTGACGGAAAATGAATTCCATCGAAAACGGATGAATAAAATAAATGCAAAAGAAATTGATTTTGTGAAGTTTTTCGACGGAAAATGGATTCCGTCGAAGATTTTTGACGGAAAATGAATTCCGTCAAAAATGGATCAATAAAATAAATGCAAAAGAAATTGATTATGTGAAGTTTTTCGACGGAAAATGGATTCCGTCGAAGATTTTTGACGGAAAATGAATTCCGTCGAAAATGGATGAATAAAATAAATGCAAAAGAAATTGATTTTGTGAAGTTTTTCGTCGGAAAATGGATTCCGACGAAGATTTTTGACGGAAAATGAATTCCGTCGAAAATGGATGAATAAAATAAATGCAAAAGAAATTGATTTTATGAAGTTTTTCGACAAAAAATGGATTCCGTCGAAAACAGATGACTAAAATAAATACAAAAGAAATTGATTTTGTGAAGTTTTTCTACGGAAAAAGAATTTCGTCGAAAACAGATTAATAAAATAAATACAAAGGAAATTGATTTTGTAAGTTTTTCGACGGAAAATGGTTTCCGTCGAAGATTTTTGACGGAAAATGTATTCCGTCGAAAATGGATGAATTAAATTAATTCAAAAGAAATTTATTTTGTGAAGTTTTTCGACGGAAAATTAATTCCGTCGAAAATGGATGAATAAAATAAATGCAAAAGGAATTGATATTGTGAAATTTTTAGATGGAAAACGGATTCCGTCGAAAATGGATGAATAAAATAAATGCAAAAGAAATTGATTTTATGAAGTTTTTCGACGAATTCCGTCGAAGATTTTTGACGGAAAATGAATTCCGTTGAAAATGGATGAATACAATAAATGCAAAAGAAATTTATTTTATGAAGTTTATTGACGAAAAATGGATTCCGTCGAATATTTTTGACGCAAAATGTATTCCGTCAAAAACGGATGAATAAAATAAATGCAAAATAAATTGATTTTGTGTAGTTTTTCGTCGGAAAATGGATTCCGTAGAAAATTTTTGACGGAAAATGGATTCCGTCGAAGATTTTGGACGAAAAATGTATTCCGTCGAAAACGGATGCCTAAAATAGATGCAAAAGAAATTGATTTTGTGAATTTTTTCGACGGAAAAAGAATTTCGTTGAAAACGGATAAATAAAATAAATGCAAAAGAAATTGATTTTATGAAGTTTTACGACAAAAAATGGATTCCGTTGAAGATTTTTGACGAAAAATGTATTCCGTCGAAAACGGATGAATAAAATAAATGCAAAAGAAATTGATTTTGTGAAGATTTTTGACGGAAAATGAATTCCGTCGAAAATGGATGAATAAAATAAATGCAAAAGAAATTGATTTTGTGAAGTTTTTCGACGTAAAATGGATTCCGTCGAAGATTTTGGACGGAAAATGAATTCCGTCGAAAATGGATGAATAAAATAAATGCAAAAGAAATTGATTTTATGAAGTTTTAAGATGGAAAATGGATTCCGTCGAAGATTTTTGACGAAAAATGTATTCCGTCGAAAACGGATGAATAAAATAAATGCAAAAGAAATTGATTTTGTGATGTTTTTCGACGGAAAATGGATTCCGTAGAACATTTTTGACGGAAAATGGATTCCGTCGAAGATTTTTGACGGAAAATGAATTCCATCGAAAACGGATGAATAAAATAAATGCAAAAGAAATTGATTTTGTGAAGTTTTTCGACGGAAAATGGATTCCGTCGAAGATTTTTGACGGAAAATGAATTCCGTCGAAAATGGATCAATAAAATAAATGCAAAAGAAATTGATTATGTGAAGTTTTTCGACGGAAAATGGATTCCGTCGAAGATTTTTGACGGAAAATGAATTCCGTCGAAAATGGATGAATAAAATAAATGCAAAAGAAATTGATTTTGTGAAGTTTTTCGTCGGAAAATGGATTCCGACGAAGATTTTTGACGGAAAATGAATTCCGTCGAAAATGGATGAATAAAATAAATGCAAAAGAAATTGATTTTATGAAGTTTTTCGACAAAAAATGGATTCCGTCGAAAACAGATGACTAAAATAAATACAAAAGAAATTGATTTTGTGAAGTTTTTCTACGGAAAAAGAATTTCGTCGAAAACAGATTAATAAAATAAATACAAAGGAAATTGATTTTGTAAGTTTTTCGACGGAAAATGGTTTCCGTCGAAGATTTTTGACGGAAAATGTATTCCGTCGAAAATGGATGAATTAAATTAATGCAAAAGAAATTTATTTTGTGAAGTTTTTCGACGGAAAATTAATTCCGTCGAAAATGGATGAATAAAATAAATGCAAAAGAAATTGATATTGTGAAATTTTTAGATGGAAAACGGATTCCGTAGAAAATGGATGAATAAAATAAATGCAAAAGAAATTGATTTTATGAAGTTTTTCGACGAATTCCGTCGAAGATTTTTGACGGAAAATGAATTCCGTTGAAAATGGATGAATACAATAAATGCAAAAGAAATTTATTTTATGAAGTTTATCGACGAAAAATGAATTCCGTCGAAGATTTTTCACGCAAAATGTATTCCGTCGAAAACGGATGAATAAAATAAATGCAAAAGAAATTGATTTTGTGTAGTTTTTCGTCGGAAAATGGATTCCGTAGAAAATTTTTGACGGAAAATGGATTCCGTCGAAGATTTTTGACGAAAAATGTATTCCGTCGAAAACGGATACCTAAAATAGATGCAAAAGAAATTGATTTTGTGAAGTTTTTCGACGGAAAAAGAATTCCGTCGAAAACGGATAAATAAAATAAATGCAAAAGAAATTGATTTTATGAAGTTTTACGACAAAAAATGGATTCCGTTGAAGATTTTTGACGAAAAACGTATTCCGTCGAAAACGGATGAATAAAATAAATGCAAAAGAAATTGATTTTGTGAAGATTTTTGACAGAAAATGAATTCCGTCGAAAATGGATGAATAAAATAAATGCAAAAGAAATTGATTTTGTGAAGTTTTTCGACGTAAAATGGATTCCTTCGAAGATTTTGGACGGAAAATGAATTCCGTCGAAAATGGATGAATAAAATAAATGCAAAAGAAATTGATTTTATGAAGTTTTAAGATGGAAAATGGATTCCGTCGAAGATTTTTGACGAAAAATGTATTCCGTCGAAAACGGATGAATAAAATAAATTCAAAAGAAATTGATTTTGTGATGTTTTTCGACGGAAAATGGATTCCGTAGAACATTTTTGACGGAAAATGGATTCCGTAGAAGATTTTTGACGGAAAATGAATTCCATCGAAAACGGATGAATAAAATAAATGCAAAAGAAATTGATTTTGTGAAGTTTTTCGACGGAAAATGGATTCCGTCGAAGATTTTTGACGGAAAATGAATTCCGTCGAAAATGGATGAATAAAATAAATGCAAAAGAAATTTATTATGTGAAGTTTTTCGACGGAAAATGGATTCCGTCGAAGATTTTTGACGGAAAATGAATTCCGTCGAAAATGGATGAATAAAATAAATGCAAAAGAAATTGATTTTGTGAAGTTTTTCGACGGAAAATGGATTCCGTCGAATATTTTGGACGGAAAATGAATTCCGTCGAAAATGGATGAATAAAATAAATGCAAAAGAAATTGATTTTACGAAGTTTTTCGATGAAAAATGGATTCCGTCGAAGATTTTTGACGAAAAAAGTATTCCGTCGAAAATGGATGAATAAAATAAATGCAAAAGAAATTGATTTTGTGAAGTTTTTCGACGGAAATGGATTCCGTCGAAGATTTTTGACGGAAAATGAATTCCGTCGAAAATGGATGAATAAAATAAATGCAAAAGAAATTGATTATGTGAAGTTTTTCGACGGAAAATGGATTCCGTCGAAGATTTTTGACGGAAAATGAATTCCGTCGAAAATGGATGAATAAAATAAATGCAAAAGAAATTGATTTTGTGAAGTTTTTCGACGGAAAATGGATTCCGTCGAAGATTTTGGACGGAAAATGAATTCCGTCGAAAATGGATGAATAAAATAAATGCAAAAGAAATTGATTTTACGAAGTTTTTCGATGAAAAATGGATTCCGTCGAGGATTTTTGACGAAAAAAGTATTCCGTCGAAAATGGATTAATAAAATAAATGCAAAAGAAATTGATTTTGTCAAGTTTTTAGACGGAAAATGGATTCCGTCAAAGATTTTTGATGGAAAATGAATTCCGTCGAAAATGGATGAATAAAATAAATGCAAAAGAAATTGATTTTGTGAAGTTTTTCGACGTAAAATGGATTCCGTCGAAGATTATTGACGGAAAATGAATTCCGTCGAAAATGGATGAATAAAATAAATGCAAAAGAAATTGATTTTATGAAGTTTATCGACGAAAAATGGATTCCGTCGAAGATTTTTGAAGTAAAATGTATTCCGTCGAAAACGGATTAATAAAATAAATGCAAAAGAAATTGATTTTGTGATGATTTTCGACAAATAATGGATTCCGTCGAAAACGGATGAATAAAATAAATGCAAAAGAAATTGATTTTGTGAAGTTTTTCGACGGAAAATGGATTCCGATGAAGATTTTTGACGGAAAATGAATTCCGTCGAAAATGGATGAATAAAATAAATGCAAAAGAAATTGATTATGTGAAGTTTTTCGACGGAAAATGTATTCCGTCGAAGATTTTAGACGGAAAATGAATTCCGTCGAAAATGGATGAATAAAATAAATGCAAAAGAAATTGATTTTGTGAATTTTTTTGACGGAAAATTGATGCCGTCGAAGATTTTTGAAGGAAAATGAATTCCGTCGAAAATGGATGAATAAAATAAATGCAAAAGAAATTGATTTTATGAAGTTTATCGACGAAAAATGGATTCCGTCGAAGATTTTTGAAGTAAAATGTATTCCGTCGAAAACGGATTAATAAAATAAATGCAAAAGAAAATGATTTTGTGATGATTTTCGACAAAAAATGGATTCCGTCGAAAACGAATGAATAAAATAAATGCAAAAGAAATTGATTTTGTGAAGTTTTTCGACGGAAAATGGATTCCGATGAAGATTTTTGACGGAAAATGAATTCCGTCGAAAATGGATGAATAAAATAAATGCAAAAGAAATTGATTTTATGAAGTTTTTCGACAAAAAATGGATTCCGTCGAAAAGAGATGACTAAAATAAATACAAAAGAAATTGATTTTGTGATGATTTTCTACGGAAAAAGAATTTCATCGAAAACAGATTAATAAAATAAATACAAAGGAAATTGATTTTGTAAGTTTTTCGACGGAAAATGGTTTCCGTCGAAGATTTTTGACGGAAAATGTATTCCGTCGAAAATGGATGAATTAAATTAATGCAAAAGAAATTTATTTTGTGAAGTTTTTCGACGGAAAATTAATTCCGTCGAAAATGGATGAATAAAATAAATGCAAAAGAAATTGATATTGTGAAATTTTTAGATGGAAAACGGATTCCGTTGAAAATGGATGAATAAAATAAATGCAAAAGAAATTGATTTTAGGAAGTTTTTCGACGAATTCCGTCGAAGATTTTTGACGGAAAATGAATTCCGTTGAAAATGGATGAATACAATAAATGCAAAAGAAATTTATTTTATGAAGTTTATCGATGAAAAATGGAATCCGTCGAAGATTTTTGACGCAAAATGTATTCCGTCGAAAACGGATGAATAAAATAAATGCAAAAGAAATTGATTTTGTGTAGTTTTTCGTCGGAAAATGGATTCCGTAGAAAATTTTTGACGGAAAATGGATTCCGTTGAAGATTTTTGACGAAAAATGTATTCCGTCGAAAACGGATGCCTAAAATAGATGCAAAAGAAATTGATTTTGTGCAGTTTTTCGACGGAAAAAGAATTTCGTCGAAAACGGATAAATAAAATAAATGCAAAAGAAATTGATTTTATGAAGTTTTACGACAAAAAATGGATTCCGTTGAAGATTTTTGACGAAAAATGTATTCCGTCGAAAATGGATGAATAAAATAAATGCAAAAGAAATTGATTTTGTGAAGTTTTTCGACAAAAAATGGATTCCGTCGAAAACAGATGACTAAAATAAATACAAAAGAAATTGATTTTGTGAAGTTTTTCTACGGAAAAAGAATTTCGTCGAAAACAGATTAATAAAATAAATACAAAGGAAATTGATTTTGTAAGTTTTTCGACGGAAAATGGTTTCCGTCGAAGATTTTTGACGGAAAATGTATTCCGTCGAAAATGGATGAATTAAATTAATTCAAAAGAAATTTATTTTGTGAAGTTTTTCGACGGAAAATTAATTCGGTCGAAAATGGATGAATAAAATAAATGCAAAAGGAATTGATATTGTGAAATTTTTAGATGGAAAACGGAGATTTTTATTATTTTTTCGAATTCCGTCGAAGATTTTTGACGGAAAATGAATTCCGTTGAAAATGGATGAATACAATAAATGCAAAAGAAATTTATTTTATGAAGTTTATTGACGAAAAATGGATTCCGTCGAATATTTTTGACGCAAAATGTATTCCGTCAAAAACGGATGAATAAAATAAATGCAAAATAAATTGATTTTGTGTAGTTTTTCGTCGGAAAATGGATTCCGTAGAAAATTTTTGACGGAAAATGGATTCCGTCGAAGATTTTGGACGACCGTCGAAAACGGATGCCTAAAATAGATGCAAAAGAAATTGATTTTGAGAATTTTTTCGACGGAAAAAGAATTTCGTTGAAAACGGATAAATAAAATAAATGCAAAAGAAATTGATTTTATGAAGTTTTACGACAAAAAATGGATTCCGTTGAAGATTTTTGACGAAAAATGTATTCCGTCGAAAACGGATGAATAAAATAAATGCAAAAGAAATTGATTTTGTGAAGATTTTTGACGGAAAATGAATTCCGTCGAAAATGGATGAATAAAATAAATGCAAAAGAAATTGATTTTGTGAAGTTTTTCGACGTAAAATGGATTCCGTCGAAGATTTTGGACGGAAAATGAATTCCGTCGAAAATGGATGAATAAAATAAATGCAAAAGAAATTGATTTTATGAAGTTTTAAGATGGAAAATGGATTCCGTCGAAGATTTTTGACGAAAAATGTATTCCGTCGAAAACGGATGAATAAAATAAATGCAAAAGAAATTGATTTTGTGATGTTTTTCGACGGAAAATGGATTCCGTAGAACATTTTTGACGGAAAATGGATTCCGTTGAAGATTTTTGACGGAAAATGAATTCCATCGAAAACGGATGAATAAAATAAATGCAAAAGAAATTGATTTTGTGAAGTTTTTCGACGGAAAATGGATTCCGTCGAAGATTTTTTGACGGAAAATGAATTCCGTCAAAAACGGATGAATAAAATAAATTGGAAAAGAAATTGATTATGT